>CAUYON010035812.1:0-57421 GCA_963573935.1 Arctocebus calabarensis
GTAGTCCCAGCTACTTGGGAGGCAGAGGCAAGAGACTCGCTTGAGCCCAGGAATTGGAGGTTGCTGTGAGCTGTGATGCCACAGCACTCTATCCAGGGTGACAGCTTGAGGCTCTGTCTCAAAAATAAATAAATAAATAAAGCAAAGAAACCCTCATGAAGTTCTTTGTCTGATTTAGAAAACAGACTGGTTGACCATTGTGAGAAGGAAGGAGCTCCTTTTATTCTGATCACTCAGCCCCCTCTCTCCCTCCACCACGGCACCCAATGTTCAGTAACCGCCATATTGCACTGAATCTTCACATTAGGACCAGAGGCGTAATTCTGATTTACTCCCGTCTCTCATTTATCCTCAGCAACTAAACTAGTTCCAATCTAGAGATAACTAGAGGGACTCACAACTCAAGAGCTAACAAGGACAGAACCCTAACTTCCCTCTTGTAAACCAAAAGCTCACATCAGAAAAGAGCAGATTTTCTCCAGGAAGATAACGGATATCTTTCCAGGTAAGGATGTGGAAATCTTTTCTTTTTTAAACCCTAAAGAATTTTACCCTCTGGCATTATGTAAGACTGGTATCTGCAGGGCACAAATATCTGTGAGCAATGGATGTACAAATCAGAATGTTTATACAACAGATGAAATAAGCCCCCAAATTTCGATCAACAGGTAAATTTTAAAATTCACATCTAGCATTTCACTTTGTACTACTAAGCTTAATTTTGGAGAAACTGGTATGACTTTTTAAGTTTTCAGTAATAAGATAACATGGTTTGATTCTCCCCATTCAAACATAATACTACCATTTATCAAAGGAATAGAAAAAGAAATATTTTCCTTGGTTTAAAAAATATAGTATTGGGGTTACTTTTAAAACCCAAAGTTGAATAGCATTCTGTGTAATATTTGTGGCTTGCTCTCAAATGAGACATTGCTACACACCCACTCTTCCGTTTTAGGTAGTAAACAAAAAAATGAGAATAGAGCTTCAGTTTCAATGTTCTTTACAATTTGGAGGGAACAAATCTTAAAAATAATAAAAATAAAATGCTCTGTGCCTTCAATATCCTCGTTTTTACTTTTTTGTGGTTTCAATCTCAGGAAAAACTAACCAGGGCTGAGGAAGTGTTAATCAGTTTTTCTTCTTCACCTTGCAAGCCAGTGTCTCGGGAGACAAAGACAGAGAGAACCCTTTCTGAAACTCTCTGGGATAAATATGCTCTCTCTCTTGGCCGAGCTGTGGGTTCTACAGGTATGTGCACCTTTCCTTTTGGCTTTAGGACCATGAGATTTTTGTGGGATCCAAAAGCCAAAAAGGAATTCTTCTATCTCAAGCCACAGATTGACCTCCCCATCTTCAATCTTCAGGCAGTTTTGATCTCAAATCTGTGAGAAGAAACCCCACTCACCTCAACTGACTGGGAAGGCATCTTTAGTTTGGTAAGCTTGGCTTTGGCAGGCACTTTCAAGTCTGTTTTTTCAAAGTTCTGCTGTCGGTAGTCTCCTGGCAGTGGCTTCAGCTCAGGAGACTCACTAGGAGCCTGGTCTTGGCCATCCATGGGCCGGACGTAAGCCGTGGGCTTCTGCTGCATCACGACACTTTTTGAGGGGAGGGAGGGAGGTGGAAATGTCTGAGAAGGCGGCTGGGGAGGGGCTGCCCCAAGGCTGGCAACTGCCACCAAACTGTCTTGGGGGGTCTCTCTATCACGGACCTTCACTGCTGGGTCCTTGGGAGATTTGGCTGGGCAGTAGCCTTTATTATTGCTACTGCTGTGAACCTTGCTGCTTCCTTGCATTCTGGAAAGAGTATGCTGGTTGGAATGTACAGGTGACAAAGGGGGGATTGGGGAAGGCAAAGAGATCAAGGGAGAAAGCTCCCTCTCGGGAGCCGAGTCTGTCATTGAAGCACAATGGTCTCCACCAGCTCTGCGGTCACCCTTTTTGTGATGACTAGAACTGTACCCCTCCTGGCCAAGGCGATCTTGAGTCAAGTGCTGACTGTCCAGTGGGCCGTAGTTTTTGGTGTGGACAACGGGCGTGGGTTCCATTCTCTGGTGCGCCATCTTTGGGTTGCGGCTCATGTTGCCGACAGGAGCTGGTCCAGAGGCAGGAGTGTGAATGGACTGGTGGTGGACACCAGCGTGGAAGGAGTCGGGAGGAAGGCTGCTCCCCTTGTCAGGAATTAAAGGGTATTTCGGCTTTCCCAACCTACTTTCAGTAGCATCCAAGCGATGAGTATGGGACTTGGTACTAAGGAACTCTTTCACTTCTTCATAGTTTCCCAACATGTTCTGTATCCGACTAGACAGCTCATCACCTTTTGCTGTCTGGAAAAAAAAAAAAAAAAACGACAGCAGGGTTAGAGAATAGTTTTCTTAAAAATGGAAATTTAAAAAAAAGTATCATTTAATAATAAACTATGTTACATAACCTCATTAAGTGGGGAAAAAAATCCTCAATTTAATGTGTAACATAGAATTTAATGTGCAGTTCTAACTCAATTCCTCTGTTGAAAAGCCTGTCATGAAGACATATTACTAATTATAGGAGGCTAACATTACAAAAGAAAACCACCAACTTCGGCAATTCTAACAATGTTCAAAGAATTCTGATATTTTGTTTTAAAAAACAATTCTAAGGTAAGTTATCTTATTTCCACAGTTGGGGTCCTCGTTCCAACTCAATCACACTGAATCGTCTCATCTCAGAGTTCCAGACCGTGATAGAGCAGATGTTCACTTCTAGTGTACGTAAATACCTTGTAGGGCTCTCCGAAAAGGGGAATCTTTTCAGGAAACGCCTCTTTCTCTGGGTGAGCTTCCTGGTTGCGTCTTTCCTTCTCTCTAATTCGAAGCAGGTTTCTGTCGTCATTGTACAAACTGTTTCAGATGCCACAAAAGAACCAAAACAGTAAAATTTATCAGTATTTATCCAAGTTTTGTTGTGTGTATGTGCTCGTGGAGGGAGGCAAGGGTCTAGGAGGAAGTGATGACAAAGGTCATGCTTTAGTGACGGCGCAGGCCCATTAACCCATTCCTACACGGAGGCCTAGGTCTGTGGCCCTCCAGTCGGCGCAGGTCCTGGCCCCAGAAACCTAAGCGTTTATTCTGGGCCATCTCCCTCCTGCCTCAGGACAGAAGGCAAACTGAAAGTGCTGGGACTGAGACAAGATTAATGATGTTTTTACTGTCAGCTTGCAAAATATGGGGTAGAGGTAGAAGCTTTTCATGAAGGAGTCAGCAGGATGTGAACTTTAAAAAGGCTGTTTTCCTGGATCAGTAGCATACATCTTGGAAGATTAAAATCAAAAGACTTATTTCATAATTAAAAGATTACTAGGTACCCAAAACAGCATTTACTTTATTCTCAGCCTACTCTGTTGGCAGTGCCTTGGCATGTAAACCCCAAAAAGATGACTTTTATTTCTTATTTCAAATGTCAAGGATGAGAAAATGCAAACATAGCTATCAGCTCTACCCTCTGAGAACATTTTATAATCTGACCGCCCTACTCAAACCACATAAAGACTCGTCCTAAAGCAGCACTGGCACCCAAGTGGTTAAAGTGCACTCACGGGGAAATCTGGGGTACAGACTAACTGAGGTACACTTTTCAGTGGGCATATCAACCGAGGTGGGCTACCCCCCAAGCCTCACGTATCATGCATGTAACAAAATAAATAATGAAAATCAGAACTATAAAAAGACTTTTGTCTTCACAGACCTCCTTCTAGAGGATCCACTGAATTTTGTTCCCCAATGCCATTCAGACAAATAGGAAAATATTAATTGGTCTAGGTAAGACTGTGGGTACCTTTAGAAATCCCAGCCCTGATGTAAGTCTCCCGTCCCCTTCTCACTCTTCCTGACCTCCGGGCTTTCTCGAGACGTCCTCTGACAAGAGCCTACTGGTACCCACATCTCGTCCTTCTAATTCAGTTTCTCATGAAAAGGAAGGAACTTCCTCTAAAAGCCCCAGTTCTTATGTCACTATCCATATTCTAAAATAACAAGCATTTGATGGCTTTTTACTACTCTGGAACAAACTCCAAACCTTTGCTTTGCCCTTAAAATTCCCCTATAATCTAGTATAGATCTAGTCTCTAGAAAGTATCCCACTGTCCCCCTGCAGGCCTGCCACGCATTCTACTTGACAGCAAGTTGTGTCTGTTCCCCAAACAAACCTTGTAAGACAGCCTCTTGCTTTTAAGCCAACACGGACCCTTCCTTACTGAAAGATAACCACCTCTTCCAGGAGCAGCTTCCCAGGGGAGTATGACTCTCTGCAAACCATCTACATTCCAGTCACACAGACTGCTCCATGCTCCTCAGTGATACCCTAGACTTTGATGCGACTTTCGTTCTGATCACAAATTCCTGTCAACTACACGCCCTCATCTTCATTTTCAGCTTACACAGCAAGTCTCCGGAGTGATTTGAATGCCGCCCACTGTAGAGGAGTCCTCATATCCACCAAGGGTGTGCTAGCCCAACACACCAACTGGTTCTCTCTCCTCTCACCTAGAATGTGAGCTCCATCCAACACAATCTCTCCTATTTATCTCTTGGTGCTAGCTAAACATGGTACCTTTGTGTAGAAAGCTAATCATTAAATATTTGTAAATTTTAAAACAGCTACAATGCATACTTTTTTTTTTATAAACTTACAACTTTTTAGATTTAACTCTGGAAGACCAAAGCAAAAGCAATTTTAAAAAATTATAACCATCTAAAAATGACCTGCTAGTTTCCAGGGCCTTTCTCCCTAAGGAGCTAGGGGTTGGGGAGCAAGACTACCTGATTGAATCTGCCAGGATGCGTTAAAAAGAATCATCTGCTGAGACCTTTGTAGCAAAGACTTTCCCTACATGGTAGATATCACTATGTGGGTTTTTAAAAGAACTCTTACAACCACAGAGTTAACAACTAATGTTGGCCACCATACTGAAAATGAGAAGGAACTAAACCAGAAACTGGCCGTGGAGCCTTCCGTAACAGAGTCTGATTCGTGTTTGGGACAGTTACATTTGGCTACTGATTGGCAGGTTGGCAGTAGCACAATGAACTCAACTGATCACTCAAGAATTCCTGCAACTGTTGCTCCAAAAGATTGAAACATCAGCAGAATACAAACATGGAAACCAAGTAAGAGGGTTGATTAAGAAAATAACTTTTTTTACCTTCAAGCTTGTTTTACAACTACAGTGAGCCAGTTTGCAGGGAGCGGCTGGGCATGCAAATATCTTCTGAACAACCTGAACTCCTAGGATTCTCTTCTCAAAGGCTACCCAGCACACACACACACACACACACACGCCTGGCCTTAGGACAGTCAGGACCGGCTGATGGGTGGTTAAGCGGGGGTGGGGGGGTGGGGCTGTCATCATCAGGAAGGCAGTCCTCCCCTTTCTCACACTGCCAGTTAAACAGTGGAGTCCCTGTAGCTGGTGAGTGAGTGCTCATAGTCTCTGGTTCTGTTGCACAGGGCAGAGCTCTACACACTTGAATTTACCAAGTCCATCTCAGAAAAGGCAGCCAAATTCTCTCAGCGTAGGATTGCAAAATGAGGGTACGAGGTGAATAGCACCTCAACCAATAGGCTGCTTAATTTTCCCATTGATTCCACATACCCAGGGGTTCTTTAGAACAGTGGTTCTCAACCTCCCTAATGCCGTGGCCCTTTACAGTTCCTGTGGGTCATGACCCACAGGTTGAGAACCGCTGCTTTAGAGGTAGGCAGGTTTAGGATTACTAAACTATTTCTAAACCAATTAGCTCAGCCTTCTGTCAGTCTTACCACAGCATCAGCTGGGTTTCACCAAACTTCCAGATTTTCATTTCAAAATAACTGCTAGAGAAATAACCAGAAGAATCCAATTAGACCATTCTTTCACAAAATTCCTAACACCAGTTTATTACTATGTGATCTTAAAATCAAGATGCCTCCTACAGGGAGGAAATCCTATTAAATTAAGGATTCTGGTTAATTAAAGTTTTGCTTCATTAGCGGCAAAAAAATTAAAAACCCATACCAAGATTTTATTGGCAGACATGTAATTCTCTAGTAATTTTGACACAAATGCCGAATTTTGTTTTTATTCACCATCACTCTTTAACTGAAAACCCTGAAAGTAGTGAAGTAAAAGACATCATGAATATCACTGGTGGAGTAAGTTTTATGAGGTGCAGACTTTGTGGAAGAAACTCATTCTCACCCACACTGTCTGTTGGGCAACTCCGCCTTCGTCTCGCCCATCAGGGCTCCTGGCCAGGGCAGAGAGAGGCTACAGACATAGGAAGTTTGCACAAGTACAGAGGCTGGGCTGTCAGACCTCCTTCTGGGAGCCTCCTTTCTCCTTGCAACTAACACTTTTGCCAGGAACGTGGGCTTTTGCTTATTGCAAATTTGAAATAGCTTAGAGAATGATTTGTTATAAGTTCCCAAGCAAGATTTTTCAAGAATGTTTCTTCTTGGTTCAAAAAAAAAATTTTTTTTTTTTTTTTTGAGATCAGGGGAAATGCAAATTTAAAAAATAAAAACAAAACCATTCATGGCATGAGTAACCTCTGTTCAGTCTACACACATCATTTTTTGTTTGTTTGTTACTAGAGAAGTTTCCCTTACGTTTTATTTTATTTATTTATTTATTTATTTTAAATCATAGCTATGTATATTCATGAGGTACAATGTGCTGGCTGCATATACAATCTGAAATATTTTCATCCAACTGTTTGACGTAATCTTCATGGGATTTTCTCGTTTATTGTATGAAAACATTTGTAATCTGCATTTAGTAGGTTTCACATCATTGTTTTGTAAACCAAGGTGTAAGCAAGGAAGGAATGGATGGAAGAATTTTTAAATGAAGGAAATTTAGGAAGCAGCAAATATCCAACATGATTTATAAACTGTTATTACCGTTGAATAGTTACAAGTTAACTATCACTTTTAATTAAAGGTGGTACCTTTTTCACTTTCATGCACATCCAGGATTAACCTCGTCCTCGACTTTCTCACTGTTCCATATACAATATACAGTGAGGAGCAAGTTCCCCATAGCTAATTTCCACACAACACTTTGTACCAGATACAAGAGGTTCTCAGACTTACATGAGAGTCAGAATCACTTGGAGTTTCTCTTAAAACACAGGTGACAGAAACCTACAGGGTGCCTGATTCAGCAGATCTGAGGTGGGGGGCTTGTTCTTTATATGTTGAATATGCGATTTTCCAGGTGATTCTGAGGAGCACAGCGGAC
Source organism: Arctocebus calabarensis (assembly GCA_963573935.1). NCBI lineage: Eukaryota > Metazoa > Chordata > Mammalia > Primates > Lorisidae > Arctocebus > Arctocebus calabarensis. The sequence continues at coordinate 7,258 of CAUYON010035812.1, forward strand.
CGCATCTATCTCTTAGAGCTCACCAAACACAAGAACATTGGAGACAGCCGCAGCCTGGCCACAGACCGGTGCCACTCAGCGCCTGTCTCTCGGTCTGCACTGACTTAGACACATCATATCGGCCTGTTATTTAGCTTCCAGGACAAGCCTGGGACAACAGGATCATTTTCCAAGTGAAACAAAAACAAGGCTCAGATGGACTTGCTAATAAATGGCAGACCTGAACTTTTAAATGCTGCCAACAAAGCCTGTGGTCTCCATCACGGGTGTGCTAGCAAAGCTTTCAGGCTGTGTTAAACACGGCAACACTGACAAAGAGGCATTCTGACTTGTGCTAACTTATGATCAACCATAATTCTTTAGTTTCAGAAGGTACACACATCTACGATTTTCAACAGAACACTCTCAGAGCCACAAAATATGCGTTTAGTTAAATGTATCCACAGGGGTCTGTCCTCCACTGAGGACCTACCACAGGGTCCCTTTAGGAGGATGGCTGCTAACAGTACACAGTGCCTCTTCAAGTTATAAAAACTGTGCTATAACTCTTGTTCAGGAGGCTTTTTAAAATTTACAGATTTGAGGTAACTGGCCCCAACATAACCTCTGGGTTCATAAGTCATCTCTACTGTGCTAAGGGGCGCTATACAATTTTTTTCAAGGATAGACTGTAAATAAACTTGTACCAAAGTAGCCAAAATATGCCCAACACTGGGCTCTGCTCCCATTAACTTCTGGCAGGCAGAGCCAGGCCATGTTCCTAGGCCTCCATGCCAACTTTCTGGTCAGCCTAGAGTCCCCACCTAGGGAGAAAAAACACCAAGTCACATGGTGACTCAGAGCAGCTGACTGCCTACAAAACAAGTCCACGTGCTGAAGTGCCCCTGGGGGTAGGATGCAAAGTCTGACCACCCTTCTGAGTTCTACCAAAAGTTTGCAAAAATCTCTTTGCACAGAGAAAAGACTTTTCTTTCCCTGGCCAAGTTCCCACTTTCAGATCACGTATATAGCACCATCTGCCATCTTCAGGTGTAACCCGATGCATCACAAACATCTCTACAAAATGCATCAAGTCACCTTTACCACTACCCACCTCTTTTTTGGTAGTTCAGTGAACTAGAAAGAACAAAGGAGGAAGCACAGGCTTCAGTGTCCGGGGTCTGTGGGAACAGTCACAGGGAGCACTCCCCTGCAGCTCACATAGCGAGCACTCCCCTGTGGACCCACACTGCCCACTGAGCTGGACTGTGTCCCCACTGACTGGATTCCCCACCCTAACTCAGCACAGGAGCCCGAATGAAGCTCTCCCAATCTACACCGTGCCAGGATGCTCTCACTTTCAGAGGGTGGTGAAAATCCTGAGGAATTCGGGCTGCCTGTTCCATCCCTGAACACAGGCATTTAGTCAACCCCAGACGAGAGCCTGCCAGGGCACAGTCACTTTTCAAATGTGTCTCCTTGGAGGGTGGGGTGGGGGGAATGTGTATAAAACATTGTGATAAAATGTAAGAAGTCACAACTCTGTGAGGTGATTCTTTCTTCTCTTTTCCTTGCACTAAAAAAGGAAACAGCATATGTGAATGAGGAAAAGATAGTATAAGTAACAGAAAGGCCCAAGTTGGGCTTGGGCTGCAGGGCAAAGTGCTGGCTCTGGCCCCAGCTGGCCGCGAGCACCTTCTCCCAGTCTGGAGCCCATGGGCCCTGCTGCCGAACTGGGTTAGTCACGCAGGACCTCTAAATGCCATTCAGAGTTTCCACGGCAACTCCGAGGCCCACAGGGCTGGCTTTGCACAGCTGACTACCCATTTATCACTCCTGACTGGTCACTTCACATAGGCCCTCCTCTGATAGATGTCACCAACTCTCTGTCTATTGACTTCAAAATTTTAACTCTCCCTTGGAGGGCAGACTGTCATTTCCCCTACATATTTATCTTCGGAGGCATAGAAGATACATCTGGCAGGCAGGAAGGAGAAAATCCTAAAGTCAACAGTGTACATTCACTCTGGAAAGGACAGAGTCTTCTTACTGTTTTGGAAGCACTACACCATTCCGATTTGAATGTACAAAGCATAGTGCAACACTTAAAAGTCACAAAAGTTGGGCAACCCTCACCTAGAGAATGGTGAGATTATACATATGTCACAAAGATATGAGGCAAAAGGACAAGACGCCGGGGGTTCTTGCCACCAGGTAATTATTTTCAAAGTTATTTCTCTTTTTAAGTTCATCTTCTGCCTTTTATCTCCATGTTCCTCTTCTCCTGCTATCTACCACAGAGAAACATTTTTCACACATTGGCTTTATGAAAAGAACGTTAACAACTTTAAAGCACAATATTACTTTGTCATTAAACGACATCACTCCCAAATACAACCTAATCATGAGAAATCAAAATGGCTCTGTGTTCAAAGGCAAAATAAATGTTGCTTCAAAGAATTGAGAATTCTCCTCTCACTTCACCCATTTGAAAGAATTTGCAAAACAGGCTTTCTCATAACAAATATTACTCAGCTAAATCTTCCAAGGTTTTCATTCTCAATTCCTCACCCACCACCTAATTTGCACATCAAGGACTTAATCCTATAACACAAAATCTTACAATCTGATTTTACACACACACACACACAAAATCAACGCAATGACAAAATAGCACTATGTCAGTTGTTTTCCTGCAGGAGCCCCCAGGGGATTACCTCAATGTACTAGCACTCTCTACTGTTCACTTCTGTTCACCACAGAAAGTTTACCCGTATTATAATACTTAAAAATCAGTTTTATGTAGCCCCATTTTGCAAAATTAAATCAACCTTGAAAACACTGCTCCAACAACTCCTTGCCAACTCACTCTCCTCTGAGAAGGTGATAGGCAACAGTGAAATTTACATCCTTACCCATCATAAAGTCTCTCTAGTCACTAAAATATTATTTTGCATATCTAAAGTCCAGTTTTAAAGTGCAGTTTTAAATTGAGACAGACTCCACCCGGGCTAATGTGAATAAAAATTAAGTCGCATCAATTCTAATGAGAGACATGCAAGTTTACCTTTCAAAATGAACCTGCCAGGTGCTCCTGCACGCCTATTACTGTGCACCAAGGTCAGAAAGGACACACATCACAAAAACCTACCCAGAAGGGCAAGAAATGAGGGCAGAGAAGGCTAAGGGGTAATTCGGCCTGCAGAGCATTTTGTTAACGTTCTGTTTTGCTTTAACATCTCCAAGAAAGTATTCATTTATTATTTGTATAAAAGCTCTGACTAAAAGCAAAAGAGCCTCATGTACATATAGCAGCATCAGACCACGGGCAAAGAAATATCGGAGTGTTAATCATTTCTGCAGTAACTCTCATTAGAACCTATGAAAAGTGATTTTGGGGTCCTGGACAGTCTTGGATTCTTACCAAATAATTACAGGCCCATCTGCATAATAATGCAGGACTTCACTGCCCTGAGTACTTTAGAGAGTTTGTTCCAACATTCACACACCAGCGGGCTGATGATTTTAATTGGACTAGTCAGCATAAGCCATTTAGTTTCTCTATTAAATATAATAGAGCATATATTTTGAGGGATACTTTTCTTATCCTACATGGAAATCCACAAGAACTTGTCTTCCTCATCAACTGATTTTAAAGGGGGGAGCATGAGAAACTGAGTGGGAGTCTACAACTCCAGCTGAGAAGCTGGACAAGGAGAGGAACTAAAATGGCCCCAGGACATTGGGTCTCTTGTCTTCCAAAGATGATTAAAAAAAGAAAAACCTTTTTTGGTACTGACTGAGCAAGGCCAGGCTGACAGGAAAACACTGACACAAACCACACAAGTGAAAAGACATCTCTTTTGACCTCAAAGGTTTGACAACCTGCAGCTAGAAGTTGATAAAATTATGTGTGTGTGTGTGTATATATACATTTTTTTTTTAATTTTTTTTTTTTTGAAACAGCGCCTCAAGCTGTCACCCTGGGTAGAGTGCTGTGGCATCACAGGTCACAGCAACCTCTAACTTCTGGGCTCAAACGAATCTCCTGCCTCCACCTCCCAAGTAGCTGGGACTACAGGTGCCTGCCACAACGCCCGGCTATTTTTTGGTTGCAGCCGTCATTGTTTGGCAGGCCTGGGCTGGATTAGAACCCGCCAGCTCAGGGGCATCTGGCTGGTACCTTAGCCACTTGAGCCATAGGCGCCGAGCTGATAAAATATATTTTTAATGTTACATGAAATGTGAACGTATTAATGTTATTGACAAATTCCAGAAAACTTGGTCTCTGAGGCAGGTTTCTTTAAAATGGTGACAGTACTTGTCCTACAGTCAAGTGAAGAGATAGAAACTACTTCCCATAATGGCAACAGACTCACTTGCGATGAAGTCTGTCACCTGCATGGTTATGTCTCCCCTTTTAATTTTAAAGATCCTGGGGGAGCCGAGCCACCTCTGCCTACCCGCCTTGTTGGCACTGCTCATTTGGCACCAACTGGAAATACAGACAGAAGGTGTGGGCTCTTCCTCTGCAAGTCTGGACCAAACTAGGATGAAGCAGAGAAGTGACCTCACTGCCACACCATGCTTCTCACACACTCTCAACCGACCAGAAAGGGCCACGCCACATACCTATAAAATGATAAGGCTGTGGAAGTCTCATTACAACCATAAATTCGCAAAATCATGCCGGCACAAACTAAGAAAGAAAGCAGACAAGCAAACTTAAAGTCATTGTTTAATGTTTATTTTATTTAATTTGTCCCCAACTTTAAGAAATTATTTTGGTGCTTGCTTTGGCAGCACATATACTAAAATTGGAATGATACAGAGAAGATTAGCGTGGCCCCTGTGCAAGGATGACATGCAAATTTGTGAAGCATGCCATATTGTTAAAAGAAAGAAAGAAAGAAAAATTATTTTGGGCACTATCTATAAAATGTTCCCCCAAATTTAAATAAACTGTCCCATGGGCTTCTATGACTCTCACTCGGAATGCATCCCATAGCCCCAGCTCCTCCCGGGTTATATATATCGCCACAAAGTTGCCTCTCGGATCTGTCTAAAACCACACATCTGATCTTATTATTTACCTACTGAAAACTCATGGCTGGGTATGCCAAGCAATACCTTCCAACTCTCAAGGATGTTAAGAAAGCCCTTTCTGCATAGCGCTCCCCTCTCAGTCCTCAGAGCACAAGGAGGCAATGGGAAGTTCAGGTGCACTCACTCCCGGTTCTCCACCTCCTCCCTTGTCTTTCAAAAGTCTTCAGGATACATCTGCTACGTTTACACTCACCAAAACCAGATGGCTTCTGTATATGCCTGCTGGGTTTACTTACTAGAGGGTGAGCCGCTCCTCAAAGAACTATTCCTGAGGACACCGAACCCAGCACCCTGCTTAGCAAAATGCAAAGCTTAATACAGACCTTTGACTGAAATGATTACACTCAAGCACCATTTAAATGATCTAGAATTCTGTGGAATTCTGCCAGTCTATCATTTGATGACAAAATGTGATTCATTGTTTGATGCCTATTATAAAACTGACTTTACCAAATTGTTTTACCCATCAAATGACTCAAAACCTAGAAGGAAGCTGACATCACTCTTTTCTAGATTAGCCAAGAAAGCAGTCTCAGCTAACACCATGTGTTTATCAGTTAATGTTGAAGGTTTTATTCTTCAGTTTATCACACTTATTAATTAGTCATAAAACTCAAAATGTACTATAAAAAAGAAACAATGTTTGGGTAACATTTAAACCAAATACACATTTAATTTCAAATCAATAGATTCAGAATAATTTTTAAAAGCTACCTCTAGGATGAAAACTTTGGCAATGACAAAAATCTCTCTCTCACACACACAAAATCTGTCCATGTTGCTAAAAATGCATCACAGGGAAAAACACAAGAAAATAAAGGATCCAGAGAGATAATTTTAAAATAGAAACCAGATTAAGTGGCTCCTTCCTCTGCTGAACGCCCTAGGCTTCCCAGAACATTTGAAATTAAAAATCCAGAAGCCTGCTCTATGAGGCACCATTCCCAGCATACTTTTCCTTAATTGTAACCTCCCAGAAACACTGTGCTCCCCCTGCCTCCCTCAAATACTAGACACACTGGCTGGAACAGGTCGGCCTAGAGCTGGGGACTGCGGCTGGCTCTCCTCCCCACCAGCACCCAGGTGAATGTCAGCTCCTGTCAGCCCTCGCCCCATTCCAGCAGGTGTGAGCCAGCACTTTGTATCTTTCTATCGCTATCTAAAAGGAGCTACTTGTTTATCTGCTCAGTGACCTGAGTGCCCACACTCACCCTCGGGGAGACTGTGGCTCTAACCCACCAGGCCACGTGGACATGGACTGAATGGACAGACTCTGCAGACCTACTTTCCATGCAGACGCAGAGACTCAAAGAATAGTTTCTTTTTTGTTTGTTTAAATCATACACTTTGAACATAAGAATTTTCATAATATTTATTTTTAAAACTAGGCAGTATGAACAGCATTCTCTAAACTAATACATCAACAAGTTTTCAAGTACTACACAGAAAGCAAGAGAAAAACAAATCATTCCCCAAATTCATTTTGTGTCTCAAGAGAACTGCTGAAATGACTCCAAGCAGATTTTAAAAAGCAACTTGTCTCTCAACAAATTATTCAGAAGCAAGTATGTTTTTAAGAAACAACTCTACAAGGCCTGACATGGTAGCTCAGGCCTATATTCCCAGCACTCTGGGAGGTGGGGGTAGGAGGATCACTTGAGGTGAGGAGTTTGAATGACCAGCCTGAGCAATGCCACAAAATTAGGCAGGGGTGGTAGCACACACCTGTAGCCCAGATCCTTCACTTGAGCCAGGGATGTGAGGCTGCTATGAACTAGGCTGAGGCTGTGGCACTCTATTATCCAGGCAAGAGAGTGAGACTTTGTCTCTTCAGAGACACAGAGGAAACAACTCCACAGCCCAAAACAAATCAAATGTACTAAGTCCATATATTTTGTCACTTTACAATGTAATCATCAAATGATTTCAAACATACACCAAACTGAAAATGTACGTTCTATAGAACAACAGTGTGGAAAATAGCACAGAATTTGCCTTTGCAAAAGGAAGAGTCCCTCCCAACAACTGAACTTCTCACACACACATTCCAGAGAACAAATTACACCACACAATAAGGAGAACCGTTCGAAACTGGGCCAAAGTACCAAGCACAGCTTCAGTCAGAACCAACGCTTAGCGTTCAGACCTGCTAACCTGCAGCAAAAAGCAACAGGAAAAGGCTTCCACTTGGAAAATGAAAGGAAAAGCAATGTCTGTGTATTGATAAGAATGGTGGGGAACAATGGGGATAATAAGGAAACAGGCAAGATGCAATTTATTTCTCTAAAGAATAAACTACTAAGAAACATTTATTCTTTAAATGAGTACAGAGACCCATCCAGATTTTTCAATTACAGAATAAACCAAAAACACTATAGGGCTCTTTCCCTCTCCACCTAATGGAGTTTACTCCATCATGGGAGAGTATATCCAAAACTATATATAAGGATCCTCAGCCAGGCATGGTAGCTCATGACCATAATCCTAACACTTTGGGAGACCAAGAGTTCAAGACCAGCCTGGGGAACATAGCAAGACTCTATCTCTACCAAAAACAGAAAAATCATCTAGCAAGGTGGCACACAGTCCCAGCTAGTGGGAAGTAGAAGCAGGAGTATCTCTTGAGCCCAGAGGTTCTAGTGAGCTATGATTATGTCACTATACTCCAGCCTGGATAATAGTGAGACCCTGTCTCCAAAAAATAAATAAGTAATCTTCCTCCACACCTCCATCAATACACAACTACTAGTAGAAACTACTGTCAGTTATGTTTTAAACCTAATTAAACAGAGTACTATATACACGTTAGTACAATGAGATAAACTTCCTACAAATGAGAAGTTTTTTTCAGGCCCCCACAAACACATGGACATAACACAAAGCGGGTATCTAACCTTATTTGCATATCACACAGAGCATACAACAAAAATGGAATAAAATGTCCATATAAATGTTTATAAAGAAACATCAGAATTTCTTTTCTTTACATCTTTAATTATTTATCTCTCCTTTTGGTTAACTACACGCACCACACTTGTTTCCACAGAAAGAAAGCTTAATGTTATAAAAACTAAGGGCAGTTGCATTCTATTTCATTTCATTCCACAGACATTTCAAGTAGGAGGAACAGGGAAATTATTATAGGAGAAGAGAGCTGGAGACATGGATTGGTATTTTATATGGCAACAAGCAACAATTACATGTTTCTAAATATTCTCATTTTCATCATAACCCCACCTCACCTCCTACTACCCGCTATAATTGGCATCTCCTTAGAGCTAAACAGTAAGTCATTGTTTTTCTGCAGAAGTCTCCCTTCATTTGACCTCTGCTAAGCGGTGTTATGAGCCTTACTAAGCTTGTCAGAATTCTTTGAGCTGGATTTTGGCCCAGCCATCAACATTTACATGCAGAATACAATATCTTTTCCCCATTGCTATGAACAGAAAGTTCACTTGCATAAAACAAAGGATATTTATCAAACTTAAAGCATCTCTCGACCTTCTTCAACCTAAAAAACTAGAAACTGAGATTTCAATTAATTAAAAAGAAAGAAAAATGGTACACTTGAAGATTTGGAGGGATTGTGTCTTCCATAATACTATAACATTTTCATTTTTACTCTCTGAAAAGCAGATGCTAATTTATTCATTATAAGTAAAAAGCAACTATTCCAAATCACCAAATACAGGGGCAATAACTTAAAGTTTACAAGACCTCTGATTAGAAAATAATTTCTTCCAACAGAATTGCACTTTGAAATGCTATTCAAGTCACTTAATTAAAGTTATTTAAGAGCATGAATGCATTTATCTATGGTTTTCTGTAGCCTAACTCAATGTCTTAAGCCTGACAGAATGCGATCAGAAAATCCACTTGTATCTGCTAAACACTGACTCCCCCCCATGCGCTAGACTTAAGGATAAAAGTGTAAGGACTTCACGATCTAGAAAGCTACACAGGGGTGGTGCCTGTGGCTCAGTGGGTAGGGCACCAGCCCCATCTACCAAGAGTGGCGGGTTCAAACCCGGCCCCGGCCAAATTGCAACAAAAAATAGCTAAGCGTTGTGGTGGGCACCTGTAGTCCCGGCTACTCGGAAGGCTGAGGCAAGAGAATCACCTGGGCCCAGGAGATGGAGGTTGCTGTGAGCTGTGTGATGCCACAGCACTCTACCGGGGAAGACAGAGTGAGACTCTGTCTCTACAAAAAAAAAAAAGAAAGAAAGAAAGCTCCACGAAGTTATTGTAGGACTAAGGAGAAAAACAAGGCCTGGAAGGGCAGGAGCCTGGGTGATTTAAGTAAGAACCGTGACATCTGAGCAGTCTTAAAGGATGAGCAGAAGTTTCCAAGAGGGGAAGCGGCCTCCATGTTCCTGCCCAAAGCACTTAGGGTGTCGGGAATAATCATTCACCATGGGGTGTTTGTAGCCATCTCACTCCACTCAAATTTTTCCCAGGATAGATCCAACAGCATCCCCGCCCGTCGCTAGGACATGAAAGTCTCAGAGCCACTCATTCTGCTGGGCTGGCCTAGCCCTCACAATCCCCTACAAGGACCTGTGGGATTCCCTCAGCCTGAAAGAATGATCTCAGATTACTGCGCCTGTTGGAGCTGCCAGTTTTAGGAAAGAACTGAGGGTGGACGTGGGAGTTTAGACTACAACGCAGACTGAAGTGAGCTTCAGATGATAACTACTCCCAGGAGCCTTTTCCTCTTCATTGCCCAAAAGGGTCTCCACAGGGCACCACAGGTGCTCAGGGCCTTGCAATGCAATGTCTAGCCTGATTTCCCAATTAAAATGATTTTACAACAGTTTCAAGGCCTCCAAGTGTGAACCAGCACCAACAAGCCAATGGATTTGGGGGGGAAGGGGGAAGCAGTTTTGTAGTAAATTTTAAATGAACATTTGGTTAACTAGTCCCCAGAATTGTTCCTTAATTTTCTGATATGCTTAGAACAGAAGTTTCAGACTTGTAAGTAAAATTAGCTCAAGGAGAATCAGACTTTCAGTGGTAAAGGGGGGAAATTCTTTTTAAAATTCATTTTTGACTTAATATTGACCAGTGCTTAAATTTCAAGTTAGAAAATGTACATTAAAAAAGCTTACAAGAGGCTCGGTGCTTGTGGCTCAACGGGCTAAGGCGCCAGCCACATACACCTCAGCTGGCGGGTTCGAATCCAGCCCGGGCCTGCCAAACGACGAGAGCTGCAACCAAAAAAAAAATGGCTGGGCGTAGTGGCGGGCGCCTGTAGTCCCTGCTACTTGTGAGATGGAGGCAGGACAGCCTTGAGCCCAGGAATTGGAGGTTGCTGTGAGCTGTGATGCCACAGCTCTCTCTCCAGGGTCACAGCTTGAGGCTCTGTCTCCAAAAAAAAAAAAGCAGCTTACAAGATATAAAAAGGTGGACTAGACCAGGGATCGGCAAATTCTCCCCAGGCGGAGCTGCTGGAATAAAGACTCATTGGAACACAGTGCTGCCGTCTGCTCACATTGGTTTATGGCTGCTTTGTTCCTACCCCAGCAGAGCTGAGTGCTTGCAACACAGACTGACCGCATGGGTTGCAGAGCCTACAGTATTTACCATCTGGTTCTTTACAGAAAAGGCTCTCTGACCCTGGACTAGACCCTAAATTATTAAGAAAGAAAAACATGGGGATTTTTTTTAAGTTCATTTTGAGACCTACAGGAGTAGAGGCTGCTTCAGAAATAATTTCTTCTGGATAATGAAGTCTTTCAGTAACACGTTTCTCCTTATCTGCTTTCCTGACCTGAGGGAAAAGTTGAAAATCTCCATTCTTATCTCTAGTTGTCTCATTCTAATGCCTTACCCCCCTTATCCCAAAAGATTAACATAATATGATTGTGGCAGAAAGTGTGCCAAGCTGGCAGCCTCCATTCACAGTTCTCTGACATCCTAGGCCTTGACTTCCCCATCCCAAACTCTACCTACTAACAACCGACCTCCAAAGTGCTGTGAAGGGCGTGTCGGGAGTGTGGGAGACAGAGATATGAGGTGCAGAGCCATTCCAGTCCCTGTTCCCGGCTGCATGGGAAATAGAATAGTGGACTTCACACTCACATTCTTTATTTGGGGATGAAATAAGTGAAAGAGACCGGATATGAGGGAGACTCCAGAGCAAGAGAAAACATTAAGAGACGCTCTGGGATTAAAAACTCCCAAGGCACAGTGAGTCCATCCAATTTCCCTGCACTATCTACTTCAGCAGGCGGGTGTGGTTTTTGGAAAATATGAAGAATTAAGCCAGTGGTTGCTATTAAAGGTCAGAACTTACTGTTCCTCAAATGTCCTGATACTTTAAAGCTTTAGTGGGAGACTACGCTGTTAGATTTGAATACCTTTATTTAAATAAAAGGATATCTGTCAGATCGATGGTCTAAGGAGGAAAGGGTTGGGAGTTGTCACAAAAGTAAACTTCTACCTCCAAATGGCAGTAAACAGTGTGTGTACCTTCTCACATTCTTACAGCCCAGTCCTTCCATTTTAAAACTTCTACATCCCATCTGTCTTCAGGGGGACTTTGCTCTCCTTACAACTTTAGTCTAAACAAAACCTCTCATTTTATTCCCTTACAATGAAGTAGCAAGAAATGGCTAGAACATTTATATTAGATTTTACTAAAAGGTGGAGAACAGAAACAAATGACATGCAACTGGTTCGGTGCCTGTGGCTCAACGGGCTAAGGCGCCAGCCACATACACCTGAGCTGGCGGGTTCGAATCCAACCCAGGCCCGCCAAACAACAATGATGGCTGCAACCAAAAAATGGCTGGGTGTGGTGGCGGGCACCTGTAGTCCCAGCTACTTCGGAGGCAGAGGCAAGAGACTCATTGGAGCCCAGGAATTGGAGGTTGCTGTGAGCTGTGAAGCCACTGCACTCTACGTGGAGTGCAAGCTTGAGGCTCTGTCTCAAAAAAAAAAAAAAACAAATGACATGCAACTGGGAAATTTGACTGACAAATTACAACTTGCCCAACTTCAGTCTAGAGCCCTTGTTGACCTATGGATCCACCATCCACCACTAGGTTACCTGGAAGGACAATCAATCATCCCAAATTGCTCTCACTCTGGCCCAAAGGGAGGCACTAAGAACTGTGGCCTTGACCAACACCAACAAATGGCACATGATTCAGGGCAGACCTCCCCCCACCTGCCCACATCATGGGAAAGACACAGTCCTCTCATCTTAGCTGTTCTCTAGTAAACACGCGAAGTAGCAGGGGGTGCTTTAATTACATTCTTTTTATTTTTTTTAAAGACAGAGTCTCAAGCTGTCACCCTGGGTACAGTGCTGTGGCGTCATAGCTCATAGCAACCTCAAACTTAGGCTCAAGTGATCCTCTTGCCTCAGTTTTTCTATTTTTAGTAGAGACAGGGTCTCACTTTTGCTCAGGCTAGTCTCAAACTCCTGAGCTCAAGCAATCCACCTGCCACACCCTCCCAGAGTGCTAGGATTACAGGTGTGAGCCACCCCACTTGTCCTTTTAGTTACATTCTGCCACGTGCCTTTTACTATTACCTAAAAATGGGGAAATCTTAAGGAATGAGCACAGATCTCTGCCCACCACAAAGCATCTTCACTGTGAGAAGGCCTTAACCTAAAGGTTTTGGTCTAAGATCTCAAGAAATCACTTAATCTCTACATGATGACATATTATTAAGCACATACAACTCATCATATAGTTTTATGTATTTTTTTTTTTTTTTGAGACGGAGCCTCAAGCTATCACCCTGGATAGAGTGCCGTGGCATCACAGCTCACAGCAACCTCCAATTCCTGGGCTCAAGCGAGTCTCTTGCCTCTGCCTCCCAAGTAGCTGGGACTACAGGCACCCGCCACAACGCCCGGCCATTTTTTGGTTGCAGCCGTCATTGTTGTTTGGCGGGCCTGGGCTGGATTCGAACCCGCCAGCTCAGGTGTACGTGGCTGGCGCCTTAGCCCATTGAGCCACAGGCACTGAGCCCATCATATACTTTTAAAATAGATGTGACATCTTGAGGAAAAATCAAAACAGGCATGTGTATGTTTATTCATCTTCTAATTGTTCTCCTACACAGACACCAAAACATAACCCAAAGAATAGTTCCAAACTGTAATAGGGGTTTAGATTACACAGATATATGTACTGCCAAACATACTAGCACATTTAAGGTTTGTGCCTTTCATGGCATTTTTATAGCAAAAGAAAAAAACTATGAATGAATACTGGACCTTAGTTAATAAAATAAAAATTACTTAAGGGGAAATACACTGATATTTGAAACTTATATAAGCAGCACAAAAATAATGGATGGATACAGCAACAATGACATGAAGAAATACTATATGGTGATACAAGTATAACAAAATGTTAATCTCTTAACTGAAACGCTTGAAATCAGAAGTATTTTAGTTTTGGAGTATTTGCATTATGGGCACCCACAATTCAAAAATCCAACATCCAAAGTGTTCCAGTAAGTGTTTCCTTAGACTCAGTATCAAGGCATTATTCATAATGTTTCAGATTTTGAAGCATTTCAGATTTCAGATTTTTGGATTAGGGATACTCAAGGTGTAATTACAATCTGAGAATATGGGTTTTCACTACTGTGAGGTTCATTCAACTGTTCTGTTTGAAAGTTTTCTTAATGTTAGAAAAAGTGGCCACATGAGTAAATGGTCAAACTTGGCCAGAGCACTCTGGCAGATGTGAGGGGCTGCCTGCTGCATGCCAGGTGCCCTCACTTCCACTAGATCTCCTCTGAGGTATCCAGAGGCTTCTGCAGGGAGAGAGAGGAGGTTCACACCTGTAATCCTAGCTCTGGGACACCAAGGCAAGATTGCTCGAGCTCACGAGTTCAAGAATAGCCTAAGCAAGAGCAAGACCCCATCTCAATCAAAAAGAGAAAAATCAGCCAGGTGTTGTGTGGCTGGAGACACAGGAGGTAGGGGGACAATGATGATGCCACAGCACTGTACCCAGGGCAACAGACCAGATGCTCTCCTCCCCTCACCCCCCCACCCAAAAAAAAAGAAAAGAAAAAGAAATTTTAAAAAGGAGTAATTTGGAAGCAGAAATTTATCTGTCAAGCAGTAGATCTTTAGAAGGAAAAGAACTAAAGAGTGATCCTGGATTGCAAGACACATGATTTCATCAGCTGTTGGCAGAACTAAAATAGCTGAAGTGTGCACATTGCCTGTGTCTCTGTGTGTCTCACAGAGCAAAACTACAGCCCTCACCTAACGCCTTAAAATCCTGCACTGGCTTCTGCTTTTTTGCTGTACTGCGAAACTACAAACGATCCAGAGACACATACACACATCTGTAGGAGTAAATTTCAGATTGCCATCTAGAAAGTTTTCCAGGGCAATCTCCTTGGCAGCCACTTGTGAAGATAATACACCTTCCCCTGTTTCCTCTCCCCAAATTCCTTTAAAAATCATTATTTTCCCCATTTGGGATGAAGGCATTCATGAGGTTTCAGACAGCTAAGCTTCTCTGGTTCTTGTCCTAGTTCTTCCTGTACTGATTTAGTGCCTATAAAAGAACCACCAGAATCACATTTCCTTCTTCATATTTCAAAATGCTTTTCCTGCACGTCCCACCCCCATGAAATTACCAAAGCAGAAGAGGGGGGAATTACTAAGGGAGGAAGGAGCCTATGGTTCTATTTTACTGAGTTTGAGTTACATCTGATATCAAAAATATAAAAGGCCTAGATCTTAGAAAAACATTTTACACAGGTAAATGTGTAATATAACAGGAGGTTACCTTACATGTACCAATTTCCCTTCCTGCTTGATTTCTCCTTGGAGCTAGTGCAAAATGCTGCTTCAGTCAACCTCCTTCCTGTAGACATGCTGAGAAGCCGAGTCACTCATTCCTTCCTTGCTCCTTTAGAAGACTCACCTCCGGTTCTCTGCAAAGAAGCCCTCAGCTCTGAGTCCCCCATCACTTCCTACTGCAGAGCCACTCAATGGCCACTCACGGTCTGCAAACGGACACTGCTGTTTGTCAGACTCCTACTGTGACTTTGTGGAGCGTGAGGAAGGCAGAGAGGCTGAGCAACAGTCCACAGGAGGAAAAGCCCTGGTCACAGCACAGCAGGCTGGGGGAGAAAGAGCACACTGTCGGGAGGTGGTGGGGGTTTGGACCTGGGCTCTGCAATTCCTAGCTCAGGTTCTTCAGGCAAATCATTTACCTGTTAAAGGCCATTAAAGGGAAGTGGTGATAATAACAGTAGCAACTCCATAAAGTCAATGTGAAGACTAGGTGAGCTGATGACAAAAAGCACAGTACAGCAGAGAGCACTCAAGTGGGCAACAGAAGGTACAAGTGGCCCCTAATGCACATCCACCCCTAAAAGGAACAGTGTGCACTGTCCCCATCCCACTCAGGTGTTTATACTTTCCAAATTTGCAGCTCTTGCTTCAGCTATCCCATTCAACCTCTCTCTAATCCTCTGCCCACCCCACATGCCTTCTGCTTATGCAAAACCCTTCCTCCCCACCACACGCAGGTGTGCTTCTTCCATTTTCTCCTGTGACCACTTCTCCCTTTTCACCAGGCAGGGCCATGTAACCAATGCAACACCTTGTAGTGTCTTGCATGTGTTGTGTCCTGGGCAAATATAGGCCACGGAACTGACACCTGGGGCCAGGTGATTCAGGGTCTGATGACGATGTACAGGTGCTCTCTGAAGTACAAATATCCACGTGCACAGGAACTAGGGCAGCCTGCAGAGCAAGACCTCTCAACTACGGGTGTTTGGGGCCCAATAACTGGCCCTCTTAGATAATCCTAGTGTGTACGCACACACACACCCAGTTGTGACAACTAAACATATCTCCAGACATTGCCAAGTATCTCCTGGGAGAGAGGAGTGGGGGAGGATATAAAATTTCTTCCCCTGTTGAGGACCACTGAGAATGAGAAATAATCCCCAAGTTACTGACTGTGCTACCTTTCTACCACAATCGTGCAGGATGGAAAGAAAAAACAAAGGAAATCTTGTTGAGTAACTACATGTGTGACAGGTGCCTCTGAGATCCTGTCACTCCTAAATACAGCCAACAGGACAAGTAACAAACTTGAAACCTTAGTTTCCTCTTCTCTAAAATTGGGATGATCAGGGTAAAGATTTGGGGCTGTTTTAAGAATTAACTAATTAAAACAGACTTGATGCTGAGCCCAGGGCCCACCACAAAGTGTTCAGTACAACATCATTAATAATGCACAGCTACTATCCAAGTGCTGAGAAGAGAGGTGCAAACACGGGTAGCCCTTCTCCTGTTCTACGCTCCCCCCATCCCATCCATTTCCTCCCTAAGTACTAAACTGACTACAGCTCAGTACTAAACTTAGTATAACAGTCCCCAGAACCCACAGCCTATGGAGCAGGACAAGAGAACTGAAGAAAAATGGGGAATCCAAGGACAGCATGAAATGTGTTCTTTCACAGCAGAGGTCAAACAGTATATGTATTTCATAGTAAAAAGGAAAGGGTAGAAAAATATCTGCCTCATCCTGAAATCAGTCTCTTTTAAAGAAGCAGGTTCCTTAAAGAAGATGAGGGGTAAAAGAGATTTCACATCTTTTATACAAAAAGGTTTTGCTCATATACATCCCTTTTCCCAGCTGTCACTAGAGCTCTCTGAGTTACAAATATCTCAGAACTACAAAAAGATGCATCGTCGCTCTCAAATCCTCCACGCAGTAACTAAGCTGGGGGGTGGGGGGAGGCCCTTCCCCGTGCCAGCATTGGGAAACACCGACCTCACATTTCATCACTTAGAGGAATTTTACCCGTATGTTTCACTATGCTCATCCCCTTTTCCTGTTTCACAGTCATAACTAAGATCAGAGACAGACACACACCCTACCCACATTCCATTTTTTCTTTCCTCTGCTCCATCAGTAAACCAAAGAGAACTGGCCAGAGACATTTGCATGTAAGTCTGGAGTATATCAGAACTTGTATTTTAGCTGTTACTTACTGGCTTGGTAACCTTGGTCAACTAATCTCCAAGAGCCTCAGTTTCTTTATTTGTTGGATGGAGGTGTTATCTTTTCCTTGCAGGTTAAATTATTCCAAATACGCAAAGTTTGGGCTTAGAGCTCACAACATAACAGAATGCTCAATAAACTACTGCTTAATAAAAGACTGCAATTATTATAGATCAAAAACATACACGAAACTTCTGTCCTTCAAAGTGCCCAGAAATATCAATGCCCCCTAGAATCCATTTTTTCTCACATTCTCCTCCCAATTAAAATCAAAGATCTATATACCACTCCTCTCCTCCCTCCAGCAAAAAACTAAACAGGAAGACACACAAAAAATCCAAAAATTAAAATAAGTGTACAGAGAACCCTGTTGTTCAAGCATGGTTTTCTGGTTTGTTTCATCAGTTGCAGTTTTCTGTTATTATTCAAAATGTTTGACATTTTGGCACAAGTTAAGAAACATTCTGGCTCAAGATTAGGGCCTAACCTTCATCACATGATTTTCAGTGCTGCTTCTGCAAAATATTTTCTGTGCTCCAAACACATTTGTGGAAGAAAACCTGTCAGTGAATTGGAAACCATCTACACTTTTTCTTTTTAAATTTCCAACACCTATTAAAATAACCACCTACTTTGACTAGTTGAACTATGAAAAGGTAATTCAAAAGTCAAGTTTTTCAGTAACAGAAAATTTCCCCTCAATAAATGAGTAATTTCAGTGATTTTTTTTCTTTCAGTCTATGTATAATTTTTAAAGAAAGTCTATAAAAATATAAGTATCTGAATTTTCTACTCCCAGTTAAGATAATTTAAAGAAAGTTCAAAATTTACAAAGTTAAAGACAATTGCCAAAAATTTGTTTACTTCTTTTGTCAATTTTTAAGTGATATCAAAAAAAGATACAATTTTTCATCAATTAATTTTAAACTAGTATTTAAAAGCACAGTTAAAAATTATTTCAGTCTGCATGTATGATTCCAAGTTAGCCTACTGAAGCAAGGTTTGAGTTCTGTGCTAGCACACACGTGCATAATATCTGAAAGTGTAAGTAGAAAACATCCCAGAAGGGGTCCTCATTTATTAGGATTTTTGTGAGCTATGCTGCAACAATCTTATAAGTGAACATGAATGAGTGAAGCTCCTACATATGGTGCTCAGCACACCTGCCATCACCAGCACCATGAACAAAGCGTGACATCTACTATGCCTAAGTGTCATTTATTGAATTAATATCTCCGTAGCTCCTATGGCTCCTAACACAATGTATCATATAAAATAATACCCTGTTTAGTCGATATTAACTGGGCTATATTTGCCTTTTAAACATGTATTTTTAGCATGGTATTTCTAAGCATAAAAAAATCTGCATGATGGCAGCGCCTGTAGCTCAGTGAGTGGGGCGCCAGCCACATACACCGAGGCAGGCGGGTTCGAGCCTAACCCAGGCCTGCTAAACAACAGTGACAACTGCAACCAAAAAATAGCTGGGCATTGTAGCGGGTGCCTGTAGTCCCAGCTACTTGGGAGGCTGAGGCAAGAGAATTGCTTAAGTCCAAGTAATCTCAAACCCTTTTATCTTGATGTGTTGACTACATCACTTAAACACATATAACTAAACCATGTGAGAACATTACAAGTATGTAAAATGTATAAAGAAAAAGCTGAAAGAACAAGAAAATGGACAAATTGTTGAAGGTTTTCTTCATTTTAATTATAATTAACTTTATAATTGCTTTTGTTTTACTGAACTATAAATAATACTTTAAAATAACAAATTTTATGTTATTGTCAAGGCAGAGTGATTGAATAAAAAGTCTGCCAGAAAGTGATATCAGACTACCCACCACAGTGAGACTGTGGAATGCTCCTTGTGCCTAAAGGCAGACATAATCACCTACAGAAACAGGTTCTACTCTTAGAGCTACATTAATAACATATTCATTTATGACAAGAACAAATATACACCTTTACTATTTTTCTGAAGAAACTGAGACAAATGGGATTTCTCAAATGCCTACAAGATAAGTGAGTGACATCTGGCATACCTATACTCTGCTTCAGCCTTTTCCACTCCATGAAAATCTACAAACACAGTAGTCCCATTCAAAACTTTAATACTTCTGAAAAAACAGGATGAGGTTCTATAAATTTGTTAGGAAGTCATCCTGTTAAAAAAGCCACACGTTGTTTGACAAAATACTAAAAGTCATGAGAAAACAGCTGGCGAAATTCTGAAAGTGCTTCAGAAGAGAAAAAGGGAGGCCAGCTCTTCACAAGTTAAACTGTATCATAACAGTACAGTGAGTTTGATGATGGATTTTGAACACAAATTACAGAATAGCTAGTTTGGGGGAAAGCGAGAAAGGGTTCTGAATCCTCCCTTACTCCTCAAAATAAAGTCCACATGGATAAGAGATTTAATGACACAAGTTTTTTTTTTTTTTTTTTGGAGACAGAGTCTCACTTGGTCATCCTTGGTAGAGTGCTGTAAAATCATAGCTCACAGCAATCTCAAACTCTTGGGCTCAAATGATCCTCTTGCCTCAGCCTCCCAAGTAGCTGGGACTACAGGTGCCTGCCACAATACCTGGCTATTTTTAGAAAAGTCTTGCTCTTGGCTCGGCGCCTGTGGCTCAACGGGCTAAGGGACCAGTCACGTACACCTGAGCTGGCAGGTTCGAATCCAGCCTGGGCCCGCCAAACAACAATGACGGCTGCAACCAAAAAAAAAAAAAAATGGCCGGGCATTGTGGCGAGCACCTGTAGTCCCAGCTATGTGGGAGGCGGAGGCAAGAGACTCGCTTGAGCCCAGGAATTAGAGATTGCTGTGAGCTATGATGCCACAGCATTTTATCCAGGGTGACAGCTTGAGGCTCTGCCTCAAAAAAAAAAAAAAAAAAAAAAGAAGAAAGTCTTGCTCTTGCTCATCTCGAAACTATGAGCTCAAGCAACCCAGCTGCCTCGGCCTCCCAGTAAAGACACAAATTTTTTAAAGACAAATCTTTTAAAAAAACATCACCTACACTCAAAGAAATCTTCTGGAGGAATACAATAAAACTAATACTGCCAAAAGGAGCAATTTAAAGAGACATTAACAATTATCATAATCTACACATCAAAATCATTGCATCAACACTGCAAAGCAAAAAAAAAAAAAAAAAAAAAAACTCAGACTACTATGAGAAATAGGGACTTACTAATTATATGAGACTTTCATTCATGTCTCAAGTCCAGGGCAAATCAAATGGCCAAAATAGGACACAAGTCTAATGCACAGCCCTACATTTAACTCTGAACCCTGAAAATAAAGAACATATTTTTTCTATGAACATACCACATTCGTAAGAACAATCTTATATTGTAACAGAAAACGTCTACAACTTCTTAGATTCATTTGAAACTAACTATAAATCACAGATAAAAAAGAGATGACAATGAATGCAAGATCCTTGAAGCAACTTTCAGTTCCTATAATAGTTTGTTGTGATCACATTTTTTTTCAAAAAGCCACAGAATCCCTTGAGAAAAAGGTACTTTAACCATGTGCTACTTCCTGAAATATCCAAGGCAGAGGGTTATTTTCTATCTCTAAATACATTAAAAGAACATCACTTCTAATGTGTTTTCATTTTTAATGATCTCCAGTGATTATTTCATTTGGGGGTTTTGCTCAAACTTCTTAATATATAAACTGTCTCTTCATGATCTGCGGTTGGCAGACAGAAGCCTGCTTCCACCCCACGCCCTGTAACAGTCCTTCACGTATATAAAGCCTTGTCTCCTAAATTAAGCTTGTTATTTAACAGCCAGGGTAACTGCTCTCCTTCCTATCTAAATCTTACTTCCTTATGACTGTACTCACTGACCTGAGACCTCTCTAATTCCACCACATCCCTTACCAGGTGGCCACCAAATAAAGAAAAACGTCCCCTCAAATTCCAACACTGGTAAGTCTACATGTGTGTGCCAATTAAAGCGGACTTTTAGAAACTATATTCTTCCATTTTAAACTTCGAGTTAGGCTGCTGCAGTACTCATTTTGCCTCAATTTAAACAAATGAAATAAGGTAATTATAATAGCCTGTAATCCCAGAATTTGGGGAGGCTAAATCTGGAAGATCACTTGAGGCCAGGAGTTTGAGATCAGCCTGGATAACATAGTGAGATCCTGTCTTTCTCCCACTAAGACAATTTTTTTTTTTAAATCACCCAGGTATTGTGGTACACACCTGTGCTCTCAGCTACTAGGGAAGTTGAGGTAGAAGGGATCATTTTGAGTCCAGGAGTTTGAGATAACACACCTCAACTTGGATGACAAAGCCAGGTCTTGTCCCTAAAACTAAACTAAAAAGGGGTAAGTTTTGGTAGACCTGTAATCCATTAAAACAATTAAATTTTTATTTCAAGAAACTGCTACATGATCCTTATTTCCCAACATCATAGTTACTCTATTTAAAAATGCCATCCTCCCTTGGCTCGGCACCTGTGGCTCAACAGGCTAGGGCGCCAGCCATGTACACCTGAGCTGGCGGGTTTGAATCCAGCCGGGGCCCGCCAAACAACAATGGCGGCTGCAACCAAAAAATGGCCGGGTGCTGTGGCGGGCACCTGTAGTCCCAGCTACTTGCGAGGCGGAGGCAGGAGATTTGCTTGAGCCCAGGAATTGGAGGTTGCTATAAGCTGTGATGCCACAGCACTCTATCCAGGGTGACAGCTTGAGGCTCTGCCTCAAAAAAAAAAATGCCATCCTCCCCACCATCAATACTTATTTCCCTATGCTTCGTGGAGGGGTAATTATATTTCTCTAAGCTATCATGGCTTGCTTTTTTCCCACTTCAAGTCACCTTCCTCATGGGTACTCCTGGCCCACACCAAGACCAACTTGTTCCCCACGTCTTATTCTGTTACCCTGTTTGTGTTTTGCCATAATGCTTACCACAATTTGTACTTCTTTTATATGTCTGTCTGCTTATTTGTGTGGCCCCCACCAAACTATGAGCTCCATGAAGGAAGGAAAAGATGTGTTTATCTTAAACAACTTAGAGCCCTGCACACAACACATACATAGTCACCACCTTCCCAGGCAGGACTCAGTTTTAATGATAATTTCCAGAAGCTTCAGTTAGATAACATATCTTTGCCCGGGAGGCTCTTGTAAATGAGAGCAGTTAATTTTTGCCTGAATGCTTTTATTTAAAAAGGATCCTAAAGTAACGCTTTCTAGGGCCATTTTGCAATTATGAAATAAAGGATTTATACTTAATAATATATTTAAATTTCTGCTATGAAGGGTTAAGTTGTGGGTTAAGTGTTTTATTAACTATTTTAATGATTAGTATGCATTGGTATTGTAAATACAATTTGCTTTTCCATAAACATTCCTTAATGAGTGTCTTCTTCAAAAAACCCAACCAATTTAAGAAATAGTATTTAAAGGATTGGGGGGGGTGTTTTTAAATCACTAATTTAAATGTTTTCTAATAATAAAATGCACAATTGCTCAGACCTCAGAACCACTAATTTCATAGCCCAAATGACTAAAGATATTACATAACTTTCAAGAAATTAATCGAATTAAATCAATTCAAATGTGGGCTGGGGTGGCCATATAGTTACAAAAACAGTTTGGCATTTTCTCAAAACTTTAAACATAAAACTCTCAAAGGACTCAGAAATTCTACCCCCAGGTATCTAACCAAGAAAAAAGAAAGCATATGTCCACGCAGAGATGTGCATGAAGAAGCTCACAACAGATCATTCATCATAGTGGAAAAAAAAAAAAAAGGGAAAAAAACCTGTCTATCACATCAATACAATGGAATATTATTTGGCAATAAAAATCACAGAATTGGGGGGGTGACTGTGACTCAAGGACTAGGGCGCTGGCCCCATATACTGGAGGTGGTGGGTTCAAACCAGCACTGGCCAAAAACTGCAACAACAACAACAAAAAAACCCCACAGAATTACTGACACACCAGAGATGAATCTCAAAAGCTATTTGTGTATGGACAGAATGTGCCACAGCTAGTAAATTAGAATAAATATACATATATATGGGAAGTGAAAAAATCAGATGCAAGAAACCACAACACTCCATTTATGATTCTATTTATGTGAAATGCCCAGAAAAGGCAAATTGACAGAAGTAGGTTAAAGGTTGCATGAGGCTGGGAATAGGGATTAATTGCAAATGAGTAGAAGGGATCTTACTGGGTTGATAAAGTGTTCTAGTACTGATTTATAGTGATGGTTGTACCATTCAGTAGAGTAACTACATCACTCAATTGTCACGTGAAATGAGTTTTATGGCATGTAAGATCTACTTTAATAAACTCATTTTTGAAAAGGAGGCTGGAAATAATCATAAAATGAGATACTACATAAGAGATAAAAGATCTGGGTGACAAGGAATACATCTTGATAAAAGGTAACCACTCCCTTCCCCCTTTCCCCTAAAAAGACCATTTACCAAGTTACCAACAGACCACGGAAGAGTGAAGTTTCTACTTTCCTCTTTAAAATACTCTTTAATTAATGCATAATATCAATATTTTAGAAGTGTCATCACAGAACACAGATGACCTCGAGAAAAAAAAAAAAAAAAAGTTTTATACTAGGCTCAGCATGAAAACTGTCAGAGTTTTCTTAAATGCCTACAAATTAATACTTGGATTAAGAAATCTAATGATTTTTATTCTATACTCAAGGAAACATGACTGTGAAAATAAGAAATAAAAGTGTTTATACAAATAGACCCATGTTATAAGGATAAGATCAAATAAAAACTCCACACTATCAGCAAGGACAGAATTATCAAATTCAATCTTTTTATCTGCCTGAG
This sequence comes from Arctocebus calabarensis, assembly GCA_963573935.1. Taxonomy (NCBI): domain Eukaryota; kingdom Metazoa; phylum Chordata; class Mammalia; order Primates; family Lorisidae; genus Arctocebus; species Arctocebus calabarensis. The sequence continues at coordinate 31,194 of CAUYON010035812.1, forward strand.
TAAAGAGGTTTTTGTCTTCTGGGCATAGCTTCCACTTAAAAACAAAAACTAGGCTCAGTGCCCACAGCTCAGCGGTTCAGGCGCGGGTCACATACACCAAGAGAGGTGGGTTCAAGACTGGCCTGGGACTGCTAAAACAAGAAGGACAACTGCAACCAAAAAACAGCCAGGCTTTGTGGCAGGCGCCTGTAGTCCCAGCTGCTTGGGAGGCTGAGGCAAGAGAATCACTGAAGCCCAGGAGTTGGATGTTGCCGTGAGCTGTGATACTGCGGCACTTTGCTGAGGGTGACATAGTGAGACTGTCTCAAAAAAAAAAAAAACTAAACTAAATTTAATTGGTTCTTTGAATTCTACTAAAACCAAGTCACAAGATGAGAAGGCATTACTCCAAATAATACTAATTCTTCTTTACAATATTCAGGTGGTAGAACCGCAATATAAATTAATATAATTTCTCAGTGTCATTTTATCCTTTTACTATTCTAGTGTTAGTAAAGGTTACTGCCTAATTGTTTCCTGATGGTAAAAAAGTTTATATTTACACAGTTGTTTTAAGGCACACAAGTACAGGCTCTCTAAAAGGGACTGAAAGGAAAGGGGAGACAGGCTATAAAAGACAAGAAAAAAATAATTTCCCTTAAGTGTAATTGCTAGGTCAAAGTCACTAGAAAACAAATATGAAACAGTGAAGCATTAGCTAACACTGTACCAATGAATATACTTTCGATCAATAAAAAAACCTATTTAAACTCAGCATATTAACACAGTGAGATATTGTTTTCCTTTAAGGAGTTTTTTATTTTAAATCATACTATGGACTCAAATTTTATCAAAGTTCAAAGCTACCAACTTGATACATACACAGGCCATCTCACTTAGAAATGTCCAACCCATTCTGTCAACTGAGAGACAAAATTAAGTAACTTCTACAAAACTGAATAAGAAACAGGCTACGTAGTTTTTTACAAAACAAGGGGAACTATATAATTTTATGCCACTTTCCATAAATTCACCTCCAGAGCAAATCAGATACACCTGTAGTTTTAGTAATAAGAATGGGAAAAGGGGGGAGAAACAATTTAACAAGTTATTCAGACACAATATCCAGGTTAAAAGTCACTTGATATACCAAGACTGTTGTGACGGCAAAAACATATGCATCAAATCAAAATTTAATTACACTGCACAACGGAGTTGTGCTTCATATTTTATTGACTACTTTGCTTTGACAGGACAGTTTCCTGAAGAAAAGTTCCAAGAATTGAAAAGTTACAACACTCACATACCAAAGACTATTTCCTGAATTTTGTTACAGGAAGTGACATCTGCTGTAATTTTAACATTTACTTCCCAGTAGGAGTCCCATATAAAATTTCTTAAACATTATTTGTTCAAAAACAGTACACTTAGGCAAAGTTTTTTTTCTTTTTTTGTTTTAATCAGGCCCAGGTGAGGTTTGAACTCGCCAGCATTAGGCTGGCACTCTAACTACTGAGCTATAGTACCCAGCTAAATTTTTTTTTAATCCTTTCATTTTATTTTCATAATGTTTGGACACAAATGACCAATTCACAGATGTAACTTTTCCCTGGGAAAGAAAACAACTGCTTCCTGATAAACTGGGGCTAGAGAGAGACAAGCTTAGTAGTTTTGGAAGGAAGGGGTAAAAATAAATATCCAGGTCTTTGAGGAAAAAAACAGTTCTTGGGAAAGTGCTGTATGATCAAACATTGGGTATTACCCTTTGTTATCTTTTTTTTTTTTTTTTTTTTTTTTGTGACAGAGCCTCAGCTCACAGAAATCTCCAACTCCTGGGCGAGTCTCCTGCCTCAGCCTCCCAAGAAGCTGGGATTTCAGGCGCCTGCCACAACACCCAGCTATTTTTGGTTGCAGCCGTCATTGTTGTTTGGCGGGCCCAGGCTGTAATCGAACCCTATCAGCTCAGGCGTATGTGGCTGACGCCTTAGCTGCTTGAGCCACAGGTGCCGAGCCTATCTTGTATTTTTTAAATATAGGTATGTCTTAATAGTTTGTAATATGGGGATAAAGAGGTAAATTTCTACCCTTTCTATCAATCTCCAGTCTGTTTCAAAAGAAAGGAAAAGACATGTATATATAGGAATACATTAAATCAAATTATAATTTCATTACATTACACAGCCTATACCGTCTCTCTTGGGAACATGCACACTCACACACACACTGCACAAAATGCGGTCCATGGGCCCCTAGCCTCATGCCTGGGCTCCTCCCTGGATTTATGGGGTCAGAATGGAGGAGGCAGTCATGGGGGCAGAACATGATCAACATGTGGACAGGCGCCCATGGTGATTCTTATATCTCATCAAGTTTGAGACCCCTGAATCTAATATGACCATATTATCCCTAAAATACTTATTTTCCTTTGTTTACATGCCAATCCAGCAGTAAGTAATTCTAAAAAGAAAAGTTAAGATCCTTTTGGGTAAAATAAAGGCAAGCAGTCAAGTCACAACCTTAACTCTTCCCCCAGCCCACCCAAACAATCATCTATGGCCTACACACTGGTCTCTAAGCATTCATCTTATGAGCTGATAAAACATTTCTTGGTACTTTTTAGAATGTGGATAGAATACCTAATGCCAAGATAAGAGTTTAGGTGTCAATAAAAATATTTTTTTTCCCTCTGTTGCTTGAGTTCCTTAGAACAAGATGTCACCTCTGGGGTTTCCTGTTAATATGGTAAATATTAACCATATTACCAATCTGACACCAAATTACTGCTTTGAGTAACAGCCTTAAGAATTTGATAGTTTAATCTGTTTAAATTAAAAGGCCAATCTAACCACATGAAAACAACAAACATTCAGCAAAGAACAAGATTTTCAGGACACCAAGCCTGCTGGCTCAACAGCCACCACTCACTCTGAATAGATAGGGGAAAGAATTTTGTACAGAAGGCTTCTCAACATTGATCACTGACACAAAAAGTCAGCACTGGATGGTTTTTAAAGTGAATCTTTACTTTTAGTTTCCCAGGGCATTAGCATCAAAAGTTATAAAATCTTACCTTCTCCTGAGGTGTAAATCAAAACTTCATCTGATACATTAATACTTGAGCCAGACATTGTGCATTCTATCTGATGTATTATTTCGAGCAAATGAATTCACATTATATTGATGATTAAATGAATTAACAATTGGAAGCAGAGGTAAAAACTACCACTTCAGGTCCCCCCCAATTTTTTTCCCCTTAAGTAAAAAAGGCCAGGTGCGGTGGCTCACTCCTCACCTAGCACTCTGGAAGGCAGAGTCTGGTAGATTACTTGAGCTCAGGACCTGGAGACCAGCCTGAGCAAGAGCAAGTCCATCTCTGCTAAAAATAGAAAAACTAACTGGGCGTTGTGGTGGGCATCTGTAGTCCCAGCTACTCGGGAGGCTGAGGCAAGAGGATGGCTTGAGCCCAGGAGTTTGAGATTGCTGTGAGCTATATGCCATGACGCTCTACCCAGGGCCACAGAGTAAAAGACTGTCTCCAACTAAAAAAAAAAAAAAAAAAAAAATAGTAAAAAAGATAGGTAATCATTTATTCCGTAAAAGTTATGCAGTCAACCTGCATCAGTAAAACGTAACTGAACCACACGGAATGATATCCAAACTATATGCTTGTATTTCTGAGCCAAGAAACATGCCTAAGAAGCTTTGTCCTGGGAGGTAACAACTATCACCACTACCTCTCACATGCAGAATTAGCTTACGTTTATTAGCCAATCTTGGAAATTAATGAAATGGGGAAGTTTGCTAACTGAGGACTAAGTTACATATGAAGGAGCAACCAAGTTGTGTGTTATACTTTAAAGCACTAGTGAAGGGGGCAGCACCTGTAGCTCAAGCAGGAGGGCAGTGGCCCTATATACTGAGGGTGGCAGGTTCAAGCCCAGCCCCAACTGAAACTGTTTAAAAAAAAAAAAAAAAAAAAGCAAGAGTGAAGCTAACCAGAGTTACAATGCCTTTATCTTACAGCTGTGAGGTAATGTACACACTCAGATGCTGACCACAAACAAATAACAGGACCCAAGATGAGAGAGTAGGTTTCTCCCTCATCCCTGATTAAGATATTTTTCATTCTTGATTATATATATGAAAATTTATAGGCCCAGCGCATGTGGCTCAACGGGCTAGGGCGCTAGCCACATACACCTGAGCCGGCGGGTTCGAATCCAGCCCGGGCCCGCCAAACAACAATGGTGGCTGCAACCAAAAAATGGCCGGGTATTGTGGCGGGTGCCTGTAGTCCCAGCTACTTGGGAGGCAGAGGCAGGAGACTTGCTTGAGCCCAGGAGTTGGAAGTTGTTGTGAGCTGTGATGCCACAGCACTCTATCCAGGGTGACAGCTTGAGGCTCTGTCTCAAAAAAAAAAAAAAATTTATATTCTTAAAGTGTAGCCTTCATTAAATCCCATTTTCAAAAAAATATAAGTTTGGCTTTGGAATATCTTTTCATGGTATGTGATAGAACCCCAATTCTCTTGGAAATCGCTTGCATTAATTTTGGCAAAACAACCATAGTATAAACCAGCTGACTTTTTGAATGAGTCACTGCTCCTTCAGTCTTTATCATGGAGGCAGCTCCAGTGGGTTAGGAGGCTCAGCTGGGCTCTCAAGATGAACTAGAATCATTGAAGAGACCTGTTTGTGTTTGTCTTCTGTTAAGGACACTGTTTACAATGGTGTCACAAGGGGAAAAAATGAGAATATTCACTGGATCAAAATATTGCACAAAGTCTCTCTCTCTCTCAAAACCCCTTTCTTGAACTGCACTTTGCAAAACACCACGGCATTCTTCTTTGATATTGGCTCTTATTTAATCAGAGTCACTTTGCATTCATGAATTTTCTTCCAAGGTAATCAGTAGCTCATAAATCAGAGGAAAGAGCACAGAGCAGAGTGAAACTGGTTCTACACCAGTTTGAGAATACTGCTTTTTGCAATGGAAAAGTTTCTTCTCTCACCAGAGTATAAGCAATCCACCAAAAACCAGTTTCACACTAATCTCAGGAACAATCTGACATTGCTTCTTTATTGATCTTTTTAAAGCATTCACATTAACTTTAACCAAATTCAAAAGTAAAAGGGGGAGAGTTGATGAAACCTAATTTCCTTTTGCAGATTTCTATAAACAATTTCTTTTGAGAAGATACCTGCTCAGCCCACAGATGCAACTCTTCCGAGAAAGTTCATCTCTCCCAATCCTACCTATGCACCCCTCCCCCAGGACTCTCAGGTAGCACAGGGTGAGTTTTAAAACTGGTTAATCCCTGACGGCAGCTGAAGGTATGTATATATTCCTTTCTAGAAATCAGAAATTTGCTTCAACGAGGGATGAGGACTCAGACAAAGCCCTCCTTTTCACAGTACCCACCAACATCACTGCTCGGTATAAAGCAATCTAATCTTTGTAGAAAAAGATCTGTAAACCATTAGGCTTCCTTATTCTCAAAATGAGGGAATGCCAGTTTTTATACTTCCATAAAAGAATAATCTTCATGGACTTTAGGTCTGAGTCTAGAAACCAAAGCCACAATCTGCAACTATTTCACATTTAAAAAGGCAAGTTTGTTACAATTCCCAAAAGGAAGGGTATTCAATGTATCTGTTGTACTGATATTCAAAGAAAGCACACCCTGGTCTGAGTGCCGAGGCAGAGCATTTGTCCTGCTCTAACTGATGTTGCATTTCTTACCACCTTTCTCCACCACTCTGACAGCTTGATAAACCAAATAGTCATTGTTTTCAAATTACTGACAAAAAAAACCCCTCTCTGCTGTGTGCCACACCTTTTGGGGGCAAAACATGATTGTAAGAGGGACTTTTCCTAACAAATGCAATCAGTGTAACCTGGTTTCTTATACCCTCAATGAATCCCCAACAATTAAAAAAAAAAAAAAAATTTACAGACAGTATATTTTAAACTATTGTTTCCCAACTGGACTAACTAGTGCAATATATACTGTAAAGGAATATGATTTTTCCCAGAAATCATAGTTTATTAAATAAAACACCTAAAATAAACGCATACTATAATAAAAGCATCTATATTACTACTGAAAAAAACCCACATTTAAAAAAATTAGAAAATTCACATTTTATTTAATAAATGTCTTCCAATTCTAAGAGGAGAAATCAACCACAAAAAGCAAAGTAATGTCCTTTTAGGTTTTGAAATGAGGTAAAGGAATATCTAGCCTCAACTTATGCAAGTTCAAAAGTCAAAAAATACTTAGGAAGTCCCTCCCCTTCATTCCAAGTATTTCTGGCATATGTAGGGATATGGACTAGAGAAAAGGGAATATACTACCTAACCTATTCAGGCAAATAATTAGCTATATACCACCCATCAATATCAAGTCAAGAATGACATTACCTTATAGCAATGCCAAATATTGAGAGAAAAGCACCATAAGTTGGCTTCTGTAATCACTATATTGCTCCAATATTCAGTTGTCATGTAAGTTCTGAACTCTCTCTACTACAAAAAAAAAAAAAAGCAAATTTAAACAATACACAATGAAACTACCGTGGTTAAACATTAACTATAAATCTATAAGTCCCATCAGTCTGAGAATCTAAATTAATTGTCTCAAGACTAAATACCATATGTAGCACATGGTCAAGATTTTACTACCCAAGGTATTTCACAGGTGATGTTTCAGTTTCTCTTAACCCTACTCAGAGTAACTTGGCCCAGCTTTGGGGTTTTCCTGAAATCCAAAAATATCCTGAATCTTCTCTGTTTATTCTTTCAACCTCAAAGATTACTCTCCCACGAAGAACAATGTCTGAACGAGCTTGGACCATATTGTAGCTGTAAGTGAAGAAAATGGACATTTACAACATGTGAGATACACTCCCAACATACAGGCTAAAACCACAACAAACACAATGGCCTGTGGCTTTGTTCCTAGTTCTAGGGCTTATCTACAAGGCCAGAAGTATGTACAGTCCTCCTAATTTTTGGAAAAGGTGACCCACCTCACTGATAACTCAGATTATTACATCATGCAACAAAGCAATTTTAGCAGAAATTGCTTTTTGTACTCTTACCCTGATGCTTTGCAGCTTAACATCTTACCTCAGCAGGAGAGAGGCAGCCTGCAAGTGAGAAAGTGTTGCAGAGCAGATTTGAAGTCAGGCATTGTTCCACTCTTGTAACCTCAGGCAAGAAATAGCCTGGCAGGGCCTCAGTTTCCTTAACCACCAAATGTAGATAATAAAAGTACTTACCTATTTAGGTGACTGAGAAGAGTGAAGGAGCTAATCCAATTAAAGCTAACAATGCTATGCCTGGTACACAGCAATGTTCAATTTAGAGTTTATCTCATTTTATTTTTATTATTAGTTTAAGAGCGCAGGTATTGAATCACTCACACCTGGGTTCAAATCCCAATGCTGTACTGCTGAGCTCTGTGAGATAGCATTTACTTAATAATTAGATCAAGGTTTCTTATAATCAATGTTGCACCTTCTAGTAGTTTGATGAATAATGGCACATTCAGAATGTTTTCAAATACATTAAGTAAAAAACATAACAACACAAAGGGAACAATTTTTATTTATTTTTTTGGCCGGGGGTAGGTTTGAACCCCCCACCCTCAGCATATGGGGCCAGCCCCCTACTCCTTGAGCCATAGGCACCGCCCAAAGGCAACAAATTTTATAGGAATACACATATAAAATATTTAAAAAACAACTTGAGGGTAAAACTTGTGTTTTTCTTTACTACTGAATTAAACAAGATTAAGCAGCTTTTTAATTTCATCAGAATGGTAAATGTAAAAGCTATTTTAAGGCATCTGCAATAAGCTGATGAAAATATATGCAGTTTCTAATTGTGGTAACATCGCAGGTACTGGTACTATAGGTTTGTCTACATTCCTTCTAAAAGAAATACTAAATTTCAGTTAAAGGTTAACAAAAATAAAGACCCAACTTTTGTTTCTCATCCACGTTCTCCTACCACTTGGCCCCAGGATAAAAACCACTTTCTTAAAACTATCTGTAAAATGGAGGGAGAGGATAAACTACTTAGTTGAGAGGATTAAATATACGTAGTAAAAACCGGGTAGCACAGAGGAGGTGCTCTATAAAGAGTTCTTTTCTTCCTTGACAGTTTTTAGGGAAAAAATTCTGTTTCATCCAACCTAAACTTCAACACTTAAGCATCCTTTGAGTCTTCAGACCCGAAATTTGTTTAGCCACTATTCCACACCAAGTATCAGCTTGAAGAGCCATTAATTTTAAAATAGGTGAGGCCAAACTGCTTTCTAGTAAAACTGAAAGTTGAAAACGAAATGTGTCTTTAACTCCTAGGACCCTTTCGGCTCACTTGAAGTTCCCATTAGCATCAACTGCTGTCACAACTAAAATGAAACCACACACAACAGTTGGAATCTTCTAATAATCACTAATGCCTTGTCATCGCTCTTTTTTAACGCTCCTTAGCAAGCCCGTTGCAGACCGTCTTGGAAGGACGGGCTGCTCTGACAGCGACTGCAGGCGCTCGCCTCTCTCTCCACCAGGGCCGGTGCCTTCTCGTCTCTGCCTACTCAGCAGATTCACGCAAGCGGTGCCGTTTTACGAGGGATCGTACATTCTAGCAGTAAAATTTTCACTTATCGAATTCTCACTCACCCTTTCCAAGGCGAACTACGTTTTACACCACCGGTAGTTCTAAAATTCCGCACGCGGCGCCAGGGACCTAAAGAGCACCAGAGGGAGGGTGCACAAAGACCCTCAAATGGACATTTGGGCAAGGGCAGACAAGTGAGATGAGGTACGTTCTCGGAAAAATAACAGTCGTTTGGGGAAGAAGAGGGATGTTCCACTTGAACCTCAACTTTAACTCAGTCGCTCTCTGAGCTGAGCAGTAACCGTCTAGTACGTGCCCCGAACAGTTGTGTAGCTGACAGTCAGCAGCCACAGCATCAGGAACGAGCAGGCGGCGATGACAAAGCTGCTTCCTCCCCGTCTTCTTCCCAGCACCCCAACCCTTCCCCCGCCCCCGCAGCCTTCAATTCCCGCAGCCACTCACACATTCTAAAAAGTTTCTCCCGGCGCCTGCCTTACCTGGACTGGGCTGCCATAATTCAGTTTATAGAGCCCAACGTCTCCCGTCCATTAGAGCCTTCACCCCGCGGCTCCTGCCGTCAGCGCCGCGCTCACCATCTGCCGGGGCCGGGCGGGCACGGCTCCCCGGAGCGACTCGGCGGGGCTGCGGGGCTACCTGCTCCCAGCCCCAGGCGTCCTCGGCGCAGCCCCGGGCGCGGACCGTATTGGCTCGCGCTAATCCCGATGGACATCCGGGCACCGGGGCCTCGGCCGGCGAGCTACACCACAGACCAGCCCGGGGACCGCCGCGTCCGGAGGCGGAGCGCGCGACCGCCCCCGGGGCGATTTCGGAGCCGGGAAGGCAAAGGCGCCCCCGCTGCCCCTGAGCAGCGGCACGACTCGGGCCGGAGCGAGAAAGGCAAAGGAATCGCCTTCTGGCTCGCTTGAAGTTGCCCGAGTTCGCCGGGATACCCCCGCCCGTAAAGTTCCGGTGGTACGGCCCGCCTCCTTAAATGGGCAGAGCGCTCTGCCGGCCCGAGCCGGAGGGAGGCGCGGCGGGGCCGGGCCGGGAGGGGGCGCGGGCACCGACACCGACGCAGCCCGGCTCGTGCGCCGCCCGGCCCCGCCTGCCGGCTGGTCGCTGCTGCTCGCTTGCCAGGTTTTAACAATGTACGAACACACTCCGCCCGGAACACACAGTACTCAACCGCTCAGAACTCCAGCTCCAGTTGGAATATGTGCTGAATATTGGGGCTTCAGACGCCGCAGGGAACACAGCAGCAGTAAACCCCGTTCGCCCCTTTTGATCCTTCCAATGAATGCTCATTTCCACTTAGGAAACCGGCAACTAACGCACGCTTGCTAGTTCTACTATGCTTTCAGTTTTGATTTCATTACGTTGAGACAAATATTTATAAACGTCCTCTGTCTTTTGGATTATAAAGAAAAATGTAACTCATTTTAGTCCCTAAGCAATAAAAGGAGTGCCACCAAAAAATAAGAAAACCTGAAAATGCAGTACAGTAAGCGTTCAAAGAAGTACTAATGGAATCACGTCCTACTCAAAGGACCCGGGAAGGTATATATTTAAACCGTGCCTAAAACAAAGCAGGAAAATACTTCCATGGGCAGAAATGGTAGGAAAATGTGCTTCAGCATCTCACAAGGGCCACTCTTACATGAATGGTGAGTGAACGCCTGTGGACTCCCCATTCTGCTACCTAGAATCATGACAATGTTGCCCATCGCATGAAGAGATCCAGACTGTATTACTAAGTAGTCCTGAAATACAGGCATATGTTAACGTCTTGCTAAAACTAAAACTACATTGCTGGGGAGGTTAGGGGCGTGAGGGTGGCCCAGCACATCCCTATCAGGAGTTCTCCAAGTGTGGATAGTGGACTCCTGGGAGTCCCCCAGACCTTCCCAGAGGTCAGTACTATTTCTGGAATAACACAAAGACATTATTTGTCTTTTCACTGCGCTGACATTTGCACTGATGGTGCAAAAGCAATTATAGGGAAACTGCTGGCGCCTTAGCACTAATCAAGGCAGTGCAGCAAATGAAACCAGTAGTCACTGCATTCTTCACCACCTCACATCAGCAGTTAAGAAAAAAAAAAGCCAGTTTCCTTTATGAATGTCTTTAATGAAGCAGGCGGTCAGAATTATTACTTTCATTAAATCTTGACCCTTGATCACAGGGTTTTTTTGATGTTGTTTGGGACAAAAATGGGAAGTGCCATGAAGCACTCCGCTGCACAATGAAGTACAATGGCTGTCTGGAAGAAAAGCACTTGTGTAATTGAGTTGCAAGCCAAACTAGCTGTTTTTTTCACAGACTACCATTTTTACTTGAAGGAACACTCCACAAACTGTGGTTATTCTGACTTGGGTATCTGGCAGACTTTTACTTAAAAATGAACAAAGGAAAACAATTGACAGTATTTATTGCCAATGATAAAATCTGAGCTTTTACACATTTTGGAAGACTACATTTGCCCATATAAGTTTGACAACTTCCTAATAAAGACTTTCCTGATGAGATCAGAGTGACAGTAATGAATGTGATTTTAGTAGGTCTGCATAACTTAGTTTCCAAATGACCTATGGATATATAACAAAATCATGCATGGGTAAAAGATCCACAGAAAAAGTACAGGACAGACTGGATTTTAATGTGCCAAAATTTTAAAAAAAAAGAAAGAAAGAAAGAAAAAAGTTCATTTTAAACTCCACAATGCAATTAACCATGTGGAGTTTAGCTGCCTCCATGAAGGTATTAAAATACTAGTCTTAATCTGTGTGAGGCTGAATTCTCTCATAGACTTCAACAAAAACAACCCTGGAACAGACTGAATAGAGAAGGTGAAAGATACAGGTTGAGCAATCGCAAATCCAAAAATCTGGAATCTAAAACTTTTCGAGTGCTAACATTATGCTCAAGCAAAATAATTTTTGGAGCAAGTATACAGAATCCAAGTATTTCCCAATCAGAAACACTTCTGGCCCCAGGCATTTTGGATAACGGAGACTCAACCTGTACGAGAACCTAGCTATCTTATGTTAAGCTACACAGTGAAAAGAGTTACATAAATGTAAAATAATGCCAACTCTTCTCACTGATTTTTTAATTTTGGAAAATAGGCTTTTCGAATAAAAATGTTGTTTATGTTACATGGTATGGGTTTTAAAATAATTTAATAAATATTTTAATTAGTTCATTTTAAATTTTTAATATATCAAATATAAATATATAACCCCACATATACAAAAGTTCTTCGGGTTCCTCAGTAATTTTGAAGTGCAAAATCATTCCATGTCATTTGCCACTACTTCCAAGTTTCCCTCACCTCCCCACGCTCATCATGTCTTCTTTTATATTAAAGGTAACACCATATATCACAGCTATTCCCATAGAACCTTTTGGCACTTCAATCAGTTCAGGCAAAATGTGGGCGAACCATCTGAGGCATGTGTTAACAGACTCCAGATCCTATCCAGGACGACTGAGTCAGAATCCCGGTTACAGTGAGGTCCCAGGGATATGGATTTCAGCATAGTCTACAGGGAATGCTGTGGTCTGCTTATATTTGAGAACCACTTACCCAAAGCATGCATCTTTAGAAAGCAGTGTAAAGAGTTCTTTGATGTAGTAAGGTTTATAATCCCTGAATCATTTTAAGGACCATAATTGGCCAGCATTCATTTCTGTTCCTCAGAAATCTATACAGGCAATAAAATATCACTGTACACATATGTGCTTTTGTAATAGTAGTGTGATAAGTTTTCATAGAAATAAAGTATAAATTTAGATAAGAGTCTACTCCCAAGAATATTTTGATTGGTGTTTCCCCCCCATTTTTCTGTTGCTGTTTTCTGTGATCATTCACACTGTAAACAAATTGGTCTCAGACATAAAAAATATTTCAGAAAAGCATTTATTCATAAAATTTCTATTTATCACCAGCTAGAAATGTAACATTGCTAATAACACTTTTTCTTTGTAAACTGTGTTGTTATATTTTGACATAACAACATTTAAATACAAGGAAATGAAAAAATACAGCAAATATTTACCCCAAAAGAAACATGCAATCAACACCAGAGTAGAATTACACCTGAGATTCTCTGGGCTTTCAAAATTGTAATGTAAATTAGCCAGGGAAATTTGAAACAGAAGTGGGATTACACTAGATTTGTAATAGATCTAAAAATAGTAGGGGGGGTATGGGAGAAATTATACTCAAACTAGGATACTACATGTGGCTAAGAAGTACTGCAATGCAAACATGGGCATTATTAATTCCAAATGTATTGAAAACACCATTGTACCCAACCCAAGTTTTGTTCAACAGTGAAAATGAACAAATGGCATTCTTAACTTTTGGGGGGCATAGAATTCTTTGCTTTCTCATGAAATTTGAGGATATAGAATCACATGTACAACATGTGCTACAATTCATTGGTGAGCTTTATGATTCCCCTGGAGCCCACTTAAGAAGCACCTGATGCTCTATGGACTCAGGGTAAGGATACCTGGGTCCTCACCCAGGTAACAGACCCAATTTATCTTCCAAATAAGGAGTAAGATCACCCATGAACCTTTACTACCCATTTCAAAACTTAGAGCTGTCTTAGTAACTGCCTACTATGGCGAAGAATTTCTCATGAAAATAATCGCAAGATGTTGTGTGATGAAAACATCTTCATGGACACAAGTTTCCCTGTGCAGTAATAACATGCTAACCTGCTCCTCAGTGTTTTAATTCATTAATCCTGTGTCATCAAGTGTGCTAAAATTAAAGGAATAAGGAACATAATCTAACAATTATGGCAGACTATATAAAGTGAGATTAGGTCCTCCTATATAAGGACAGATTATTTTACTATCTAAAATGGGCTCTTGAATCACAGGAGTACCCTTTTACTAGCTCTTTAAATTAATAAGTTTCAGAATGATCCTAGCATATATATATGATATACAGGGCCTGGACCTGTGGTTCATGCCTGTGATGCCGAGGCAGAAGGATCAGCTGAGCTAAGGCGTTCTAGACCAGCCTGAGCAAGAGGAAGACCCCGTCTCTACTAAAAACCAAAAAACTAGCTAGGCACCTGTAGTCCCAACTACTTGGGAAGCTAAGGCAGGAGAACTGCTTGAGCCCAGAAGTTTGAGGTTGCTGTGAGCCACAGCACTCTAGTAAGACTCTGGCTCAAAAAACAAACAAACAAAAGTTACACAGTTCAAATCACCGAAGAACTGCTACTTTATTTCAACAGAATGTTTACTGAGGACACCACTAAAATCACTTTGTCAAAAGTATCCTCAAGGTTGCCACTGGAAGATCTCAAAGCAGACACAGGAAAAGGAGAAATAAAGGAGGAAGAAAAAAAGGCAGGCACTCCCCAGAGGGCAGAGATAGCAGGTGAACAGTGCTAATAAACACATCTGGAAATTAACTGGCTCTCCTCTCAGCTGTGACCTCAATGCAAAGCAACCCTCCATTAGATGGTCCTTAGAAAGTTATTTTGTTCCCTAGGCAGTATTCTATTTTTTTGTTTGTTTGTTTTTTGTTTTTTGAAGACAGAGTCTCACTTTGTCATCCTAGGTAAAGTGCTATCCCTATCACAGCTCACAGCAAACTCAAATTCTTGGGCTTAAGTGATTCTCTTGCCTCAGCCTCCCAAGTAGCTGGGACTACAGGCACCTGTGACAGCGCCCAGCCTTTTTTTTTTTTTTTTTTTTTTTTTTTGTGGTTTTTGGCTGGGCTGGGTTTGAATCCACCAACTCTGGCATACGGGGCTGGTGCCCTACTCCTTTAAGCCACAGGCACTGCCCCCAGCTATTATTTTTTTAGAGATGAGGTCTTGCTCTGGCTCAGGCTAGTCTGGAAACTCATGCTCAGGCAATTCGCCCTTCTTGGCCTCTCAGAGGGCACCTCCTCAATGTCCCTGCCCATCCATACCAACATCATATTCTCAAACTACAAACAAGTTCCAGTTCCCCGACTCCCTCCTAGCCCACAGTATTTTTGTTTGTTTGATTTGTTTTTCGTAGAGGCAGAGTCTCACTTTATTGTCCTCAGTAGAGCGCTGTGGCATCACAGCTCACAGCAACCTCCAGCTCTTGGGCTTAGGCGATTCTCTTGCTTCAGCCTCTGGAGTAGCTGGGACCACAGGCGCCTGTCACAACACCTGGCTATTTTTGTTGTTGTTGTTGCAGTGTGGCTGGGGCTGGGTTCGAACCAGCTATCCTCTGTATATGGGGCCGGCACCCTACCCACTGAGCCACAGGCGTTGCCCCACAAAAACAAGTTTTTTGTTTTTTGTTAAAGTAAACTCTTTTAGAATAACTTTTAGATATATAGAAAAGTTGTAAAGGATTCCTACATAGCCTCCTCCCTACCAGCCTGTCTCCCCATTGTTTACTACCATTTGTCATTGGTCAAAGTGGAGAAATCAACATTGGTATATTACCAGGAACTATAAACTTCAGGCTTTATTTTGATTTCACCAGTTTGTCCACACATTGCATTATGTCTGTGAGAGTTTCAGTCTTTTTTTGTTTTCCATGACCTTGACAGTTAATTTTGAGGCGTTCTGGCTGAGTATCCTGTAGAAAATCTCTCAATCTGAATTTGTCAGATGTTCTTCCCTTCAAAGGAAGGAATTAGGCTCTACCTCCTAAGCATGGGGTGGGGGTGGGGTTAGTTGCTATACATTTTTGGGATTCTTCTGTAAGAAAGATTTGCCTCTTCTCTATTTATTTACTTAATCATTTATATCAATGTGGTCTCATGAATATTTATTTTGATATATGAGTTACAATCTGATACTACATGATTTATTTTGTAGTACAATTGTTCCAGCCTTGGCCATTAGAAGCTCTTTGACACACTCCAACCTTTTGGGGTTTTCTCAGTCTTTACTTTCTACAAGATGCTCCAGACCCATCTTCTATTTTCTCTACCTAGAACTGACCATTTCTCCCAACACATTTTCTTTTCCTTTAAAGCCACCCTCCATGGCTGTGCCAGTAGCTCAGTGAGTAGGGCGCCAGCCACATACACCTGGGTTGGCAGGTTTGAACCCGGCCCAGGAATGCTAAAACAACAATGACGACTGCAACCAAAAAATAGCTGGGCATTGTGGCAGGTGCCTGTACTCCCAGCTACTTGGGAGGCTGAGGCAAGAGAATCACTTAAGCCCAAGAGTTTGAGGTTGCTGTGAGCTGTGACATCATGGCACTCTACCCAGGGCAACAGCTTGAGACTCTGTCTCAAAATAAATAAATAAATAAAGCCACCATCCAATCTCCTGCCATCACACCAAATTTCCTAGAGAAATCTGCTTCCTTTGTGATGGCAGTGACCTGTGGACTTTTAGGACGCTGCTCTATTTTTGTGGGTAACTCATCCTCTTTGCAATTCTTTCTGCTTACGAATCTAGGATAAACTCCTAGAAATCCTCATTTGTCTCCTCCTCTCAATCTCAGTATTGTCTTACACAATGTCGTCAGTGACTCTCTTCTAAATGTGTAACTTCAGCCTTAACTTCTCTCCACAACTCCACGGCAGTTCTTTACTTTCCTGGGCATGAAAAGGCACTTGGGAAGATGTCCAAGTGGACCCTTCACTTCGTGTGTTACCGCATCTGGCTGCAGTCACAGGAGATGCTAAAAGATGCCTATCATCAGCCTCGCTGCTCCTTAGATCTGCAAAGAATGGTTTCTCCACCCGGGAAGGAGAGACAGTAACGACTTCACCAGAGAAGAGACCAGAAAGCACTCGGGGGAGGAGAGTGCTTGGTTAACTCCATGTTTCAGAATAAAAGCAGAAGGCAGAATTCAAAGAGGGTCTCCTAGATCAGATCGGGAGAAACTTAGATCACAAAAAACTTTAGAACTTTAAAAAAAATCCATATCTGAATCTTGGGCTGGGTTTGGCAGCTCACACCTGTGATCCCAGCACTTCAGGAAGCCAAGGTAGGAAGATTGCTTGAGACCAGGAGTTCAAGACCAGCCTGAGCAACACATAGAGACCTTGTCTCCACAATTTAAAAGTCCACAACTTATGTGTTTGTTACCTAATGATCAGCAACAAACCTCAAAATTTTTTAAATCAGAAAATCCAGTAACAGTAAACAATAAGTGTGTAGGCAGTATGCGGGAGTAATGGGGCCTTCAGGGAAGCAGGTGAGGGAGCGGAGGAAAGGCCTGCCAGGGTGAGCCCCAACCACCTCAGCCAGAGAGGGCCAGAATTCACCTGCCTGGCCTCAGCTCCAATCCACTCCTTTTCCCCTTAGTCTCTTATTTACCCAGTTACCAATTGTCCAAATCCAAGATCAGTCAGACATTTCTTGGGATAGCATGGGGTGTGAAAAGGCAGATTCTCCCCTGAGATTCCACTCTATGCTTTTTAGTTTATATAACTGATCTCTAATTCTTCCCATACTCAATATTCAATGACAAGTATATCTCCCCCCATATATATGTATGTACGTATGTATGTATGGGTTTTTTTTTTGGGGGGGGGGACAATTTTACTCAGTTGCTCTGGGGTAGAGTGCAGTGGCATCATAGCCCACCAGCAACCTCAAACTCTTGGGTTCAATTGATCCTCTTGCCTCAGCCTCCCAAGTAGCTGAGACTATAGGCACCCACTACAAGGCCTGGCTAGTTTTTCTATTTTTAGTAGAGATGGGGTCTTGCTTTGCTCAGGCTGGTCTTGAACTCCTGAGCTCAGGTAATCCATCTGCCTCAGCCTCTCAGAGTGCTAGGATTATAGGCGTGAACCACTGCACCCAGCTTATTTTTTTTTTAGCAGGTATATAATACAGTGAGTTTGCTAGGATTGCACTTCATCAAAATTCAATGAAGTATGTGTATTAAAGAGACTGATTATAGAATAATGCTAGCACCAGGTATCTCTGGATAGAAGGATTAGGTGACTTATTTTCTTTTGGTCATTTAAATGTTTTCTAAATATTATAAAATGAACACATACCTGTTTTTGTAGTTGTTGAAAAAAAGAGAATCACAACTGTTGTAAAAACAAAACAACTATAATCAACTCTTAGCTCCAGGAAGGAGACAAGGGCCATCTAATCCACTTCTCCATGCAAGAATGCGCTTTCTCTACTGAGACTAGCTGGTGTAGGTCTCCAGGGACATCTGTTGTCATTGCAAGGCAACCCTTTCCACAGCAGCTGAGGTCAAGCATCGGAAACGTCTGTCCTCCACAGAGCTAAAATGGGCTTCCCCAGAGCCCCGTTCCACTGGTTCTGCTCTGCCCTCTTGATACTTTTATAACCAGATACTCAAGCTTCTTATGTTTACTGCTTGCTGGTATAGCTTTCTCTATTCTTTTCCTTAAGGAAACGTATTTTTTTTATATTTAAAATGCATGTCTCTTAGTCCATTTTCTGTTGCTTTTAACAGAATACCTGCAACTGGGTCATTTATAAAAAGAAACGTACTTTTTACAGTTATGAAGACTGAAAAGTCTAAGGATGAGAGGCCAGATCTGGTGGGAACTTTTTTGCTGGTAGGGACTCTACAGGGTCTGGAGATGACCTCTCACACGGAGAGGGGGCTGACATGCCAACGGAAGATCTCAAGTCTCTCTTCTAATAAAGCCACCAGTTCTCCTCCCATTATAACCCAGTAATCCATTAACCCATGAGTCCAGGGACAAATGAATCCATTCGTGCAGGCAGAGCCTTCATGAGCCAATTAAATTTCAATATAAGGGTTTTTTTTTCGGGTGGCGGTGGGAGGGAGGTAACAAATATTCAAACCCTAGCAGCATCTATTGTAGGCAGACTGTTGTGTTGAGGAAAGACACAGTCTGCCTTGTAATTGAAATGTTGAGTCTTTTAATTATTGATTTGTTTGGGTTTAAGGTCTACTAACTTGCTATGTCTTCCATTTGTCCTTCCCAATTTTTTCTCTGTTGCTCCTTTCCTTCATTCTGGGTTTTTTTTTTTTTTTGAGTGGGGGGAGTTTGTTCTTTGAGACGGAATCTCATTCTGTCTTCCAGGGTAGAGTGCCCTAGTTTCACCATGGCTAATAGCAAGCCATGGGCTCAGTCTTTTGGGCTCAAGCGATCCTCTTGCCTCAGACTCCCCAGCAGCTGAGACTATAGTGCCCACCATGATGCGCGGTTAATTTTAGTAGCAGAATCCTGCTCTTGCTCAGGCTGGTCTTGAACTCCTGAGCTCAAGCAATCCACCTGCCTCGGCCTCCCAGAGTGCTGGGATTACAGACTTGAGCCACCATGCCTAGCCCCTTCCCTGCATTCCTTACCAAATTTTCACACCCCACCCAAACCTAGGGAATTAGAAGCTGTGGGTAGAATCCAGCAATTAGAGTTTCAGGATTCTCCAGATGATTCTCCTGTTCACTAAACTTCAGAAACCACTGCTCTACGGTGCACACTTAACACATTCGATATTATATCACCTCACAAATGCATCTATCTTCTAATTTCTGTTTAAAAGAAATTATAAAGGCTTCTCGTCTTTCCAGATCCCATACCACTCTCTTACATCACCCAAGCTCTTCCAATAGTTTCATGAGAATTATTTGTCTTTCCAATACTCTCTCCTTGATCTTGAACAATACAGCCAGAATACAGACTATATAATTTCTAAAATACACATCAGAAGTTACTCCCTTAACTCCCCGTGAAAAGGGATGCATTCTACCAAACCCCTTCATCCCTTTGCCACCCCTTTATCATGAACACTCTCCAGCCCAGCAATTCTCTTGTAATGCCAACCTGTGCAGAGAATTTTTTCTCTTCATTGCAATGGTCTCTCCCCCTTTCCAGCTGAAGACCCTCTACCACTATTTAGTGTAATCTTCGCTCTTGACCTGCCTACCATAAGCTCCTGGCTTTCATGCTTATCAAGTCATAAGGTCTGGATGGGATCAAGGGGAATGTTGCTTGCTTGGGCAAAAAAGGCAGGCAAAAAATAATGCAGCCAAAAGATAATGACTGCAACGGAACTGGGAAGAGCAGTGCTGCAGCTGCAAAGGACTTCCTCTTACAAGTTCCAAAGTAAGATCTCCCCCCGGCGTGGCACAATCAAAGGCACTCTGGCCTCGATCCACAAACAGAGCAAATCAAGATGAGTGAGCTATTTTGGACATTTCAAAAAATCCAAAAGAAACCACATATTTCAGCATGAGAAGTGTGTGAAGGATTCTGGGACTTTCAGGAGGTTATACCAACTCAAGGCACTAACGTCAGCTCATGCTGTTCAGGAAGTCTAACTGGCAATTTCATGGGCTTTGATTCATTGATTCATTTTAAAATAAGAAACCAAATGCTTGTCTGAATGTAGCTGGTTCCGTAGAGGGGCTCTTTCAAAACACGGGTCCAAAAAAGAAGTAAAAAGATATCAGAAAGCAATTTAAAATTGCTTTAAAAAACAGACACAGCACTATGAAGACAGGTGCTTCCCCACAAATGAGAACTAGTGAAAACAATCCAGATCCTTTAGTTTAAGCAGTGCTCCATAGCCTTGGCTACAAGTGATAATTAACTGGGGAGAGTTATAAATTCCTGGCATTCTCAGGCCACACCTCAAGCCAATTAATCTCCAGGGGCGGAACGCAAGTATTAGTGTTTTTTAAATGTCTTCAGGCAATTTAATGTGCAGCCAAGTTTGAGAACCCAGCCTTGTTGCTCCTAGTGAGGGCCACCGAACAGAGAGCAGCTCTCTAACATGCAATGCTTGTTATAAATGCAGAATCTTAAAGCCTATCCCCAATCTACTGAATCAGGATCTGCATTTTAACAAAATTCCCAGGTGATTTACACACCCATTAAAATCTGAAAAGCAGCTCGAGCCTATAATCCTAGCACTCTGGGAGGCCCAGGGCAGAGGATCCTTTGAGCTTAGACTAGACAGAGTTAAGAGTGAGACCCCACCCTCTATTAAAAAAGAAAATAGAAAAACTAGCTGGGTGTTGTGGTGGGCACCAGCAATCCCAACTATTTGGGAGGCTGGATCGCTGGAGCCTAAGAGTCTGAGGTTGCTGTGAGCTATTGCACCCTGGCACTCTACCCCAGGGCAACAGAGTGAGGCTGTCTTTAAAAAAAAAAAGACTATAAACTCTCTAAGATAAATGACCAGTATAACTCCATTATTCAGTCTATGAACCTTTATATAATACTGTGGTGGATACATTTATGAGTTAGGGGCTTTTCCATTCTTCAAATTACCCTCAAATTTTCCTGAATACACAGAGAGGAAGGATGTAAGAACTGGAAGATAGGAGATATTCCCCAGTCTCTGCAGGGATGTTTTTTCCTTTTGTGGGGGGAATAAAAAAAATACAGCCAGACCGCAATGATCAGTAAATTGCAGCTTGTAAGTTACACCAAGATTTGTCCTGTCCCCCCACATAAAAGAGGTAATGTCAACTAGGGGCATGTTCTGTGATACCATCCTATCCTAAATGTGCTGTTTTTATTCCCCAGCATATGTTTGAATCCAAATAATTGAAAACCTAATTTGAGGTAAAAATTTTATACTTCATCTGAAGACTGAGCCTCTCTTCTAAAACCTCAGGAAATTTTTATTTTAGGTTATTTGTTGTGGATTCTGCTTCCTACCTAGGCACATGCAAACCAGGATAACTAAAACTAAATTAAATTGGCAGCGCCCCTAGCTCAGTGGGTAGGGCACTGGCCACATACACAGAGGCTGGCCGCCCTGTTAAAACAACAAGAACAACTGCAACCAAAAAATAGCCGGGCATTATGGCGGGCACCTGTAGTCCCAGCTACTCTGGAGGCTGAGGCAGGAGAATCACTTAAGACCAAGAGTTTGAGGTTGCTGTGAGCTGTGATGCCACGACACTCTACCAAGGGCGACAGCTTTATACTGTGCCTCAAAAAAAAAAAACTAAACTAAATCAACATTTGTTAAGCACCTTATTAGGATTACAGCCCTATGTGATCCTACAGCAGAGATTCAGGGTTTTTTTTTAAATCTTTTCTTCCCCTAAGCATTTACTAATTCAGATAGTAAATGAGCCTCTCTTTTAAATTCTGAATAATTTTGAAAATAAAATTTAGAGAACAAAAAGTTGATTGATAACTAATTAAAGTCAAGTGCATGCCTATAGCTTCAGGTACTCAGGAGACTGAGGCAGGAGGATGGCTTGAGCCCTCGAGTTTCAGACCAGACTAGACAACATGCAGAGGCTGAGACCCTGTCTCAAAAATAAATAAATAAATACAAACAAATAAATGATCAATTAAACATGTTCATAATGAAGGATCAATACACTATGAGCAGATTATATCATTATTTTAGGCATTAAGTCTAAGGATTCGTTAAAGAAAATTATAGAAGTTGTAGAGCTTTTGAGGTTCACAAGTATTCCCTTTGTTCTCAGAAAAGAAGGAACTTCCCCTGCTAAGCCAATTAGAACTTAGTCAAGGTGAGAACAGCTCCCGGCTGACAAGATTGGCACCACACCTCAAAGCTCACTATTCTCATGCTTTAAAATGCATAACAACTCAATGGGTCCCTCCACTCTCACTTGGAAATTCACATAAAGATGACTTTCTCCCAAACATTATCGTGTTCCTTCCCTCGGTACACAGGCTTAAGACACTCAGTACTTATTTTAGATATTAAAGCCCCATCACAATGGCAAGCAAAGTGTTGAGAATAATTTTCTAAGTACTATGAATTTACAGCACACCAACAATATACATATCCCTGTTCTAAGTGTTTCGCCCCCATAAAATTGATTCCCACCACAAGGCCTTAGTACAGCATCGCCATCTCTGTTTTAGAGATAAGGAAAATGGGGCCCTAGAAGATGGGCAATTTTCTCAAAGTCATGCAGCTGGGGAGTGGTGGCAGGGAGATAGTGCCTGGCATTTCAGGGTCCATGATCTTAACCGTGAGAGCTACACAGCTTCTCCAGAAGCTGTTGTTACATTCTTGAAGATCAGTTGCAGTAGAATCCCTTAACCTTTTTCCAGTCCTTTGGAAAGTCTTTGGATATCTAGCTATGTTTCACCACAGCACTCCTAAATTTGACATTACTTTAGAGCTCAGCTAGATGGCTTCTGCAAGATAAATAGTTTAGTATTATCATGGTTGGTTGCTTTGGTCTTCTCTAGGAATGTGTGGAGTCAGGAAGAAATGATATACAAACCCCTAAAGCCAGAGCATCTACCATATTCTGATGACTGAAGATATAAAAAAAAAAATCTTAGGATGAAAACTCCATCCATTTCTGCTAGTAAAGGGAGAGAGATGAATGCTTTTAATGCTGAAGAAAGCAAAGAAAAAAAAAAGAATATAAGAAAAGCCAATAAAATAAACATGGAAAAACATCTGTTTTTTAAACCAGATGTTCCAGGTACCAGGAGCACTGAAATCTCATTAGCAAGACACATTAAAGATGTAGTTATGGAATATCCACTGCACCCATATCCTTTGTAGTAAAAATCTACAGAATTGTAAGTTCTTTTTTTTAATTTTCTTTTTATTTAATTTTATTTATTTATTTGAGACAGAGTCTCACTTTATGGCCCTCAGCAGAGTGCTGTGGTGTCACAGCTCACAGTAACCTCAAACTCTACGGCTTAAGCAATTTTCTTGCCTCAGCCTCCCAGTAGCTACAGGTCCCCACCACAATGCCTGACTTTTTTTTTTTTTTGCAGACAAGGTCTCGCTCTGGCTCAGGTTGGTCTTGATCTCCTGAGCTCACACAATCCACTGGTCTTGGCCTCCCAGAGTGCTAGGATAATAGACGTGAGCCACCGCACCCAGCCTAGTTAAAAGTTCTAAAGTCTTTGTGGTGGTAGCAACACAGTTATGGAGGCAGGTGCCACCTAGGACAATCTTTAGAAGAACAAACTTTGGCCAAAGTTTTTCAACTAAGAGCATTTGTCTTTCTCTTCTTTTAAAACAAATCTCTGGTTGCCAGGGGCCATCTATCTAGGTTAAAAATTTCCAACAATCTCAAATAAGTGGATCATGGCTGAAGGACCAAGATAAAATAATAAGCGAAAACCATTTTACACCCAGTTTTCCCCCCGAATATTCATGGATTTATTCTCAGAGTTGAATTAAGTGTCTGAGAAACACATCGCTCTGGGGAGCCTCACACTGCCTACACGTAAGACTTAGCCCTAAGTTTAGCTTAGCCCTTAGTAAGAAGTTATAGCCTTTAGTTTGTTTTTGTTTGTTGGCTTTCTTTCTTTCTCTCTCTCCTTCCTTCCTTCCTTCCTTCCTTCCTTCCTTCCTTCCTTCCTTCCTTCCTTCCTTCCTTTCTCCCTCCCTCCCTCCCTTCTTTCTTTCTTTCTTTCGAGACAGAGTCTCATTGTATCACCCAGGCTAGAGTGCCAACCCAGCTCACAACAACCTCAAACTCTTGGGCTCTAGTGATCCTCTTGCCTCAACCTCCAGAGTAGCTGGGACTATAGGCACCCACCACGATGCCCGGCTGTTCTTTAGAGATGAGGTCTCATCACTCTTGCTCAGGCTAGTCTCAGACTCCTGAACTCAAGGGATTCTCCCACCTTGACCTCCCAGAGTGCTAGGATTACAGGTGCAAGCCACCGAGCCCTGCCAAAACCCTAGTTTATAATAAAATTTGATGACAGCTATCGTATCACTATCCAAGACATCACGGGCAAGAAACTCCTTTCTCCTCTCATGCATTGGTGGTGGACAGCAGTGTTGACAGTTCCTTCCCTGTACAAGCCCTGAAACTGCTCTTGAGGCCCCCAGGGCAAGAAGGTGGGTTGCCCTCTGGCGTGGAGCTCTCCAGAGATGAATGAGTCCTTGTGTTTTCTTCTCATCTCTTTGATGTCAACAGCTAATGAAAGTTCTTTGGACCTTACCAAAGAAGACATGCTGGTCATGAATCCTGAAGGACGCTTGGTCTGTCTTCTACAAATAACACAGTCTGAATCTACGAAAGGCAGATGCCACATGTTCTCACCTACATGTGGAAGCTGAAAAAACTCATCTGATGAAGACAGTGACTAGGATGATGGTGACCAGGGGCTGGGAAGGATTAGGGGAGGAGGAGTAAAGACAGATTGGGTAAAGGTACAAAAATAAAGCTAGTTAGGAGGAATAAGTTCCAGTGTTCAACAGCAGTTAGGTGACTATAGTTAATAATTTACCATGTATTTCAAAACAGCTAGAACAAATTTGAAATGTTCCCAGCACAAAGAAATGGTAAATATTTGAGGTACTGGATATCCCAATTACCCTGACTCAATCACTATGCATTGTATGCCTGCATTGAAATATCACGTGTTAATCAATACAATATGTATAATTATTATGCATAGATAAAAATGTACTAGTGAACCGCAAACTCTGGGAGGAAAACATAACATGACCTGGCTTAACAATGGATAATCACACGTGAGCAAGATTGAGATCCCATCTCTAAAAAGTATAGCCGGGCATTGTAGCAGGCACCTGTAGTCTCAGTTACTCGGGAGGCTGAGGCAAGAGAATCACTTGAGCCCAAGAGTCTGAGGTTGCTGTGAGCTGTGACACCATGGTACTCAACCCCAGGGTGACTAAGTGAGACTCTGTCTCCAAAAAGAAAAAAAAAGGATAATTGGGCCCAGCGCAGGGGCTCACACCTATAATCCCCACACTTTGGGACGCCCAAGTGGGCAGATCACCTGAGCTCATGAGTTTGAGACCAGCCTGAGCTACAGCGAGACCCTATCTCTAAAAATAACCAGGTGTTGTGGTAGGCACCTACGGTCCCAGCAATTCGGGAGGCTGAGGCAAGAGAATCGCTTGAGCCCATGAGTTAGAAGTTGCTGTGAGCTTTGACACCAAGGTACTCTATGCGGGGCATGGGAGTGATACTCTGTCTCGGGTGGCGGGGGTGGGGGGAAGAATGGATAATTAATTAAAACAACAGGCTTGGCACCCATAGCTCAACAGTTAGGGCCACGGCCACATATACCAAGTCTGGCGTGTTCAAATCCAGCCCGGGCCTGCCAAACAACAAGGAGAACTACAACAAAAAAAATAGCCAGGCATTGTGGCAGGTGCCTGTACTCCTAGCTACTTGAGAGACTGAGGTGAGAGAATTGCTTAAGACAAGAGTTACAGGTTGCTGTGAGCTGTGACGCCATGGCACTCAACCCCAGGGTAATTTAGTGAGACTCTGTCTCCAAAAAAAAAAGGGATAATTAGGTCCAGTGCAGGGGCTCACACCTATAATCCCTACACTTTGGGAGGCCCAAGTGGGCAGATCACCTGAGCTCATGAGTTGGAGACCAGCCTGAGCTACAGCGAGACTCCATCTCTAAAAATAACCAGGTGGTGTTGTGGGTGTCTGTAGTCCCAGTGTTTCGGGAGGCTGAGGCAAGAGAATCGCTCAAAATTTCATGTGAATTTCCTAGGCCTCGATTCAATGAATGGACACAGTTTCATTCATTTACTTTGCCCCTGCAGAGGGGACTGTGTTCGTCCATTGATACATTCATTCACCTTGCCCCTGGCAGAAGGGACCGTGTTCATCGTTTCCTGGCCAAGGAACACAAACACCTATATACACCCCGAGACTAAAAGCCTAAAGAGGGAGACAGGGAAAGACCAGGAGAGAAACGGAGAGAGCTTTTC
>CAUYON010035814.1:0-51287 GCA_963573935.1 Arctocebus calabarensis
CCAGGGGAAGGGGAAGACTGAAGGGTCAAAGTGGCAAGGAAAACATTTACAACTCCAATCACTTTGAGACCAAATGAGCTAATACACAAGTAAGAGGGCTACCAGGCACACAAGCCCACAGATGCACCCAACAGTCAGAAACACACAGACCTACAGACAAAACAGAACAAGCACAAAAAACCCAAATAACAACCACAACAAAGAACAAAACAAAAAAAAAGAAAAAAATCTACTATAAAAATGATACTTGTAAAATACTTGAGAAAAGAGAAAAAAGAAAAAAGTCTCTAAAAAATGATGTAAGCACTCTTAGAATCTATAAGAAGGGAAGAAGAGGAAGGGGAGGGAGAAAAAAGAAAGTAGTGTTTGTAAAAGGGTTACAAAACAGAAGAAAGGAAAAAAAAATACAATTGAAAATAGGAGATAATAAAAATAACCTACGGACAGAAAGTAAAACAAAAAATTATTTATCAGTGACTCCTCCGAGAAAAGGATATATATAAAAAAAAAACCCAACCTCAGAAATATTATTCTTGTATATATATAGAAATACACGTCTTTATGTAAGCGGTAGAAGTCAACTTTCCAGATGGCGCTGTGAGTGGTTCCCAGGCTTATATGTGATTCAGAGTTTACTTTGTTACTATGGAGGCCACTCTAACAGGCCAGTCACCATTTTTGGAGTTTCTCTGCCTATTTTTGTTCAAAAAGTTGCCCTACTTTGGGTGTTCTGCTCCAGACGGCACTCCCTCTGACCTCCCAATTTGGTGTAAGGGTCCGCACGTCATAAATCTCTCCACTCTGTCTCCTGTTCTCTGGCAAACTGGCGGCTGCAAACGGCTATGGGCAAGCCTGCTCCCCGTGGCAACTTCAGAGGCTGAGGGGGAGGGGCTCTGCAGCTGCAGCTGGCTGCTGCCACCACTTTGAACTACTGCTTTTTCCACTGCTGAAGTGCACGGGGACCCTGTTCGCTGATTTCCACAGCTCAGAATGTCACCTCCAAATCCCAGATCCCTGTGCACCCTGCACAGCCAGACCTCACCAGGATTCCCCACCTGGGATGGCACTGTAGGGTCAATTACTCTCAATGATCTGGGGGAAAGGTGTTTGCCATTTGGGAGATTTCAAAATGTCTGTTTTCCGGCAGGGTCCCCTCCCCTCGTCTCTCGCTTTGGCTGCCCATTCCTCTATGGCTATAAGCAGCACTCCTTTCTGGTCACCAGTTGAAATCTACGCTTCAACGGAAATTTTATCAATTAGGTTTGGTGAGTTGCGAACTGCTGTCTTCCCTGTGGGAGGGGCTGGCTGCCGCTTCTCCGCTGGGCAGGGGAAAAGACTATAGCAGAGTCCACAGTTTTGAACTACACCTCAAACACAATGATCTACCAATTCACTGTACATCTCCAGCTGTCCATCCACTTCAAAAATTCACACAGGGAAAGATCCAGAGGTCCCTCCCTCTCACCTGGTGTCCTGCCGGGATGGGCTAAGGGACTATCTCGACCGCCATCTTGCCCCGCCTCCTTCACTTGCTCTTTTGCACCAGATCTGCTCATGCTGCTGGGTTTCCTCTTTTTGTGTAGCCAACGCCAAGTGCTTTCAGTTTCTGAGGTCCAGTTGCTATTGGCACCATAGTAAGCCCAAATCTTTGCTGGGATCTTTGAGAACCTCAACAGGGAAGGTTCAGGGGAAGATGCATGTGTGTTAGGAAGTTTTTTACATAACCCTGAGCTGTCACTTACTCCAAAGGTGGAAGGCAATAAGGGATCCTGCCAGGGAAAGTTGGGACAGGGTAGGTAGCTCAGTTTGTGTATGAAAGACAGTGTGTGTTCATACCTCAAGGTCTCTTCTGCACTCACAGAAAGGGACCTGTCTTGCTCTTTGATATGTATTGTCCTTATACTTTGAGTGCTTTTGGTCTACAATGAATGCTTCCTAATGGGGATGGCTTTGGGCTCATGATCAATCCATCACCAGCTCAGCACCAGTGCTCATTCTTGATACTGGGAGCCAAGAACCAACAACCAATTCCAGAAGAAGTGAATATTTGGGTGCCACAATCCAGGGTTTCCTGTACATTATGGGGGAAGCTTGGAACTCCAGAAAGGTGAGGTTAAAGAGTGGTGTGGGTTTGTTGGAGACTGTATTTTGAGTTTATTTGGGACGTTTTTTGTGTGTATGTTGGAGACTGCTCTGTGTGATTGTGAAAGACTCCTTTCTTTTCTTTTTTTTTTTTTTTTGAGGCTACATTTCTTTGTGTTTCTTAGAGGCCTCTTAGCAGCACTGTCTCTATGGCATCCTGTTCCCCCTTTTTCTGTGTTGATCCCTAAATTCACATAACCTCTATTTCTCTCCCAACCACACTCCTACAGGAAAAACTTTACAACCCCTGTGTATTCTACAGGTAAATTCTGGATAGTCTGTGTGGGTTGTGATAAGGTCTGTGAGAGGAAATTTAGAATGAAATTTGTGTAGAAAAAAAATGGAAAGTCTGTTAAACTGTCAAACTCAGAAATTAATGGGAATGGCCAATTCTGACAGCATAGGAATAAGCCCAGAGAGGGAGATGGAGATATCATTTTCTGCAACTTTCAAGTACCAATTTTAATTCTGGCCAAGAAAAGAATGACATAATAAAGAGGTTGAAGAGGTGATGTAAATGCTTAAGTTCAGGGATAAGAGGTGTTGACACCCAAGTAAAAGGTTGCCATCATTTGTGGCCTAGAGCAGACTTTCCTTTCAATGTCCCTTCTTCCTAATTTGATCCTCCTGTCCTTAGAATCCCTCCTGAGAGTGACCAGAGAAGGGAATTGGGTACCGAGGATAGGGACGTCCTGGTGTTTGTCACAGGCCATGGGGGTGAGAAGCACTGGCTGAGGAGGTGCATGGACTGTGATACCCACAGTCAGGGATAGTGAAATAATACCAGGGACACCTGGTCTTGTGGACAAGCTGGGTAGGGCCTAAGGAAAAAGCCTCCAACTGATCCTGGTCTTCTGATCATGAGGATGTCTACTCTGGCAAAAAGCCTACTCTTTCTTTTGTCCTCATAGGAACCATGGGACAGGAAGCTTCAGTATACTCCCCAGCTCTCCTGTGATGTCTGCTGAAAATGTGGAAGACCCTAGGACCTGATAGGCTTCTCAGGCCACAATACTTCCTGACTCCAATACCAGTTGCCAGATGGAGAATGCTGGCCCAAGAACAGGAGCCTTAACCCAAACACAATATTGCATTTAGATTTCTTTTTTGCAAGAGAGGGAAAGTGGTCAGAAGTTCCCTATGTTCAGGCTTTTACTTATCTGAGGGATAATCCCCAATATCATGAACCTTGTGTGGAAAAGTGTAGCCTTAGGAGGAACAGGAAGAACTCCAAAATGCCTTATCAGAGTTTGGACAGGCCTCAGACTTTGGGCCAGGAATCAGGCAAAGATAGGGGGAAGTAGTGAGTGTTGCTTTGGCACCAGTGGAGCTTCAGGCCCTCCACCATATGACAAAAAACCTGGATCATGTTAATTCATAGAGTAGGTGTGATCCACCATGTTCTCTCAGACTGAACCCTGTCTGTCCTCTTAAACAATTGTCTATTACATTAGGTCAAACCATGGCCTTCCCCAGACATTATTAATATTGAAATGATTGTTCCAAATGCCAGATGACCAAATAGACAAAGTAGGAGTAAGGTTTCCTAGTGCTATGGGACCTCCTGTTGGTTGTTGGCTTACACATGCATTCCATAGTACGCTCTTTGGCCAAAGGGGAAAGGGGAGTCTTGAGATATGACCTTTTTCTTTCCTCTCTTTCCCAAATGGCTTTATGTGAGGCCTGGTAAATCATGCCTTAAAAAGAACAAAATGCCATTAAGCAGGTTAGTGTATTAACCAGGGAAAATGTTTCTTAACCTTCTAACTTGATTTCAGCATAGCATGTCATGACAGATGGCAGAATTATCTTAGTTCAATCACTCTTTCTGCTGACTCTAGGTCTTTATTTTTTATTATTATTTTTCACAGACCATCTATCCCAGCTTACCAACATTCCATCATCCTTGATTTTGTGTTGGTTGTAAGAGTAACTTATAAAAATGGAAAGGGCTTAATGCTGATGACATTGCTGTTTAGTCTAATCAGTGTCATATTTATTTACTTATTTTTTATTTAATTTTTAATTAAGTCTAACTGTATACATTTATGTGGTAGAGTATGATGATCTGCTTTACAATGTGGAATTTTAAATCAAGCTGATTAACATAACCATGACCCCACTTACTTCTTTTTTGTGGTAAGAAATTTATAATTTACCCTTAGTTATTTTGAAATAAACCTTTGCATTGTGCACATTAGGTGAGATCCCATCAAATGTCCTCCCTCTTCCCACAAATCACCCTGCCCTTGCCCTTCCTCTTTCTCTTCTCTCCCCTCTCCCGTGTTAGGCTACATTTGTGTTTTATTATTTGTATGAGAGTGTGTTTGTATATTGGTTTCATAATAGCATTGAGTACATTGCATACTTTTTTTCAATTCTTGAGATATTTTGCTAAGAAGAATATGTTCCAAATCCATTCAAGTAAACATAAAAGATGAAAAGTCTCCATCTTTTGTAAATGCTGAATAGTATTCCATGCTATACTTATACCACAATTTGTTAATCCATTCATGGGTTGATGGGTGTTTGGGCTGCTTCCACAACTTGGTAATTATGAATTGGTCTACAATAAACATTCTGGTGCAAATGTCTTTATTGTAAAATAACTTTTGCTCTTTTGGGTAGATATCTAGTAAGGGGATTGCAGAATCAAATAGAAGGTCAACTTTTAGTTCCTTAAGAATTCTCCATTCTTCTTTCCAAAAAAGGCTGTATTAATTTGCAATTACACCAGCAATGTAGAAGTGTTCCATTCTTTCCACACCAGTACCAACATCTGTGGTTTTGGGATCTGGGTGATGTGGGCTAATCTTACCAGAGTTAGATAATATTTCAAAGTGGTTTTGATTTGAATTTCTCTGATAATTAAAGACAATGAACATTTTTTCATGTGTTTGTTCACCTGTCATCTTCAAGACAAGTTTATGTTCATATCTCTTGCCCACCACAAAGAAATGGGGCTGTTTTTTCTTTTCTTATAGATTAATTTGAGTTCTCTGTAGAGTCTAGTTGTCAGACCTTTGTCGAAATCATAACATACAAAAATCTCCCATTCTGAAGGCTGTCTGTTTCCTTTAGTTGTAGTGCCCTTAGCTGTGCAGAAGTTTTTTAGGTTGATCTAATCCCAGTATTTTATTTCTGGTGTTGCTGCAATTGCCAGGTGGGTCTTCCTATAAAATATTTTCCCAGCACTCTTCTCTAGTGTTTTTATAGTTTCATGTCTAAAATTTAAATCTTTTATCCAGTGAGAATGAATTTTTGTTAGTGGTGAGAGGTGAGGGTCTAGTTTCAAACTTCTACAGGTTGCTAGCCAGTTCTCCCAGCACCATTTGTTAAATAGGGATTCTTTTCTCCAACGCATATTTTTGTTAGACTTGTCAAGGATCAAATGATGATAGGTGGTTGGGTTCATTTCTTGATTCTCTCTTCTATTCCATGTATCCACATCTCTATTTTTATGCCAGATCCATGCTTTTTCACACTATAGCTCTGTAGTGTAACCTGACGTCTGGTAGTGTGATGCTTCCAGATTTGTTTTTATTTATAATCAATGGATTGACTAGTCAGGGTTTTTCTGATTCCATATGAAACAAAATACTATTTTTTCAAATTCTTTTTCTTTTAATTAAATCATAGCTGTGTACATTAATGCAAATATGGGTACAATGTGCTGATTTTATATACAATTTGAAATACTTTCATGAAACTGGTTAACATAGCCTTCATGGCATTTTCTTAGTTATTGTGTTAAGACATTTACATTCTACATTTAGTAGATTTAACATGTACCCTTGTAAAATGCACCATAGGTGTGGTCCCACCAAGTATGATATTGGTGCTTTGATGGGGATTGTATTAAATCTGTACATTGCTTTGGGCAGTATGTACATTTAACTTTGTTGATTCTTCCCAACCATGAAAAGTTTGTTTTTCTGTTTGTTAACATCCTCTGCTATTTCTTTTCTTAGGGTTTCATAGTTCTCTTTATAGAGGTCTTTCACATCCTTTTTAGATATATTCCTAGGTATTTCATCTTCTTTGGCACTACTATAAAAGGAATAGAGTCTTTGATTACATTTTTGGTTTGACTATTGTTGGTATTTATAAAAGCTACTAATTTGTACGTATTGATTTTCTATCCCAAAACACTGCTAATTCCTTGATTACTTCTAAGAGCTTGGTAGTTGAGTCCCTGGGGGGTTTCCAGATGTAAGATCATGTCATCTATGAAAAGCAAGAGTTTTACATCTTCTTTCCCTTTCTGAATACCCTTGATCTCCTTCTCTTTCCTAATGGCTAGGACTTCCAGTACTATGTTGCAAAGCAGTGGCATCCTTTTCTACTTCCAAACCTGAGTGTAAGTGTTTTTGGTAGAATTCTGATGTGAAACCATCTAACCATGGGCTTTTGAGGGGTGAGTTTTTGTGCAAGTGATGCTATTTCAGTGCTTGATGTAGGTCAACTCAACATTTCTAAATCTTTCTGGTTGAGTCCAGTCCAGAAGGTGGCATGCTTCCAGATACTAGTCCATTTCCTCCAGATATTCATATTTCTGAGAACAGAATTTTTTGTAGTAATCACTGTTAATTTTTTTTTAATTTCTGTAGTATCTCTTGTTATTTCCCCTTTATTATTTCTGATTGAAGTTATTAAAGATTTTACTTTTCTGTTTCTGGTTAGCGTAGGCAAAGGTTTATCTATTTTATTAAGCTTTTCAAAGAATGAACATTTTGTTTAGTTGATCTTCTGAAGGATTCTTTTGTTTTCAATTTCATTAAATTCTGCTCTAATTTTGGTTATTTCTTTTCTTCTATTTGGTTTGGGGTTGGATTTATCTTACATTTCCAGATACTTAATATGGCCTACTAGCTCACTTGTTGACTTGCTCACTTTCTGTTTTCTTGATGAAGGCTTTTATTTCCTTATGATTTCTTTTTTCTTTTTAATGATATAAATTTCCCTCTTCATACTGCCTTTGCAGTATCTCACAGCTTTTGATAGTTTTTGTCTTCATGACCATTTTTTTCTAAAGATCTGATGATTTCCTTGTTAATCTCATCTTTGACCCAGTTATCATTCAGCCTAAGGTTATCTAGTTTCCATGACTTTGTTTGAGTATGAAGATTTCTGTGGCTGTTGAGTTCAACTTTCATTCTGTGATGGTCTAAGAAGATACAGGAATAATTTTTACTCTTTTAAATGTGTTGAGGTTAAATTATGTCCTAAAAAATGATAAAAATTTTGGAGGATGATCAATGGACTGCTGAGAAGAATGTGTATTATGAGGATGAGATGTTCTATAATGGTTATTACATCCATTTGTTTTAGGGTCAAGTTTAAGTCTGTTATTTAATTGTTTAATTTCTCCTTGGAGGAACTATCCAGATCTGCAAAAGGGGTTTTATTTCATTTTATTTTTATTGTTTTTTCAGAGGTGATTCAAATCATAATCTTATTACCTGAAACCAACATTTTTTCACAATAATGCAATAAAAATTTTTACTTTTAAAATTAATTTTAAGTAATATAAGCTGTACTATAGTATTTAATATACATGCATATCACTTTTGAGTATAGAAATACATATGTAACCTTTTTATCTTAATTTTTTCTCCCTGAAAATGGATGGCCCCAAACAAGTACTTTTGATATATTTTTTTGCCATTAAAAAAAGTCTACTAAAGTTGAGATTTTATACTTGTTGCTGATAAGCTGAGTATTCATACTGTAAGGAAAAGAGAACATTAAGTAAATAAAATATCCTAGAGAGAATCTATGAGAAGCTTCCAGCAGGGCCTGGGTTTGCTTCTGAGAACAAATGGAAGGATTTGGTAGGAAACAGCCTCTCCTACAGTATCTGCTGGTATTTGTTCCTTTCATGGAGCAACTGTCTTCTCTTCAAGTTTTATTTATTTCTACTTTCTATTACTCTTGCTCTCAATGTCCTATTATGACATTAGCACAGTCTTGAAAATATCCTTCACAATTTGCCCGGTGCTCTGAAGTATGGCTTTTCCAGGTTGCTGATTTCAACCCTCCCTCGTCCCTACCCCCTTCTTCATGGGCTATAAATAGGTTATAGTTTTCATATGAAGGCTATAAATTGGCTCCATATTAAGACTGAGTACATTGGAAATTTTTTCTTCCATTCTTGAGATACTTTGCTAAGAAGAAAACCAGAAAAGTTTTGCTGGTGTCAAATAAGTTAATTAAAAAAATTAGTAATAAATTTAGTGAGAGCTGTACTTCATATAAAAAAGCTGAAAGGTTTTATAAGTTTTTTGCCTATCAAATTTATAACTCTGTCAGCATCAGATTAGCTTATAAATGGACCAGGAAAGATTCATCTGGAGTGTTATTGGAGCATTATCCTTTCCTTTATAGCAAAATGTTATTTCTTTCCAGAAAAAAATGCAGCCAGTTGAGAAAGACTTTTATTTCTTATTAAAGCCTAATTTTATCTGACTTAACCTAAAGGTTATTTGAAAGACTTAGCATTACAAAATATGTAGGTTTGTAAAGGTTTGGGAATAACTTATAGGTACAGGACAATGTTAATCCTAAAAGTAAATATTAAAACTGGCTGCTGCCCTAAGGCCCTCTTCTTATGACTTGCATCACATTAACCGTAATTGGAAAACAAAATTAACTTTTGAATTGGTCTGTGTGGTCTTCAGTGGCCTCCTCCCCGTTCCCTTCACTCATCCACTCTGGATTCCGTTTCCTTAAGCACTGAAGAGAGGAACCCCTCTTCACCCCTACATTAGCTTCCCGAAGTTGCCATAACACATTACCACAGACTTGATGGATTAAACAGTGGAAATTCATTCCCTTATAGTAATAGAGGCCAAGAATCTGAAATCAAGGTAAAATCAAAGCCTCCGAAGGCACACTCTCTAGAGGTTCTTGGAGACTCCAGGCCTGGCTGCTTCTAGTTTCAAGGAGTTGCTGGCAGCCCTTGGCTTAATCCCATAGCCTTCGAATCTTTGCCTCCATTGTCACTTATTTTTTCTCTTCTGTGCGTCTGCCTAAGTTGTCTGTCTACATCTCTCCTTTATAATACTTCTAATAACATGTAGGACACACCTAAAGAAAATCCAGAATTATCTCACTTCAATATCCCTAATTCAATCACATCTTTTATTTATTTCTTTTTTAAATGCCTTTCTCTCAATCAGGTAACAGATGTTCAAGAGATTTGACATGAGTATCTTTTGGGGGGTAATTTTTTTGTTTACTATACTTGCCTTGAGTAGTTGACACTCTTCTATGTGGATAAGCATCTGTATTTTGTACAAGAATGTGAGCTTCTAGATGATAAGGAGTAATACGTTTTTCAGTCTCTTCGCAGTGCCTTGTATAGTACTTAGCACATAGCGGGGAGATAATTCATTCTTGGTAAGCTGTTAACACATATGTGAAATAATCTTAGATGACATAGAAAAATTAACTTCTTGGAGAAAAGAATTTCTGTGTATGATGACAAGTTCAAGAACAAGTTGCTAGAATATACCATCTAGCCTACAACATCTCCACTAAACCTAAAGTGATATAGAGGGTTTCTAAAATCCTACTCATCAAGCCAAGTTATCCTCATTTTAGTCAGGTTGCTCTCCCAAGTTCCACAACTGCTGCCTCTCACTCCAGGGATAAACTTTTCTTCCCACTCAAATGTACTATCTACCCTGAGCTGTCACTTAGAACGTCCCCACCAGTGAAACTTCCCTAATATGATGCTTAGCTTTTTAGAACTCAACTGGTGGGCGGCACCTGTGGCTCAAAGGAGTACAGCGTCGGCCCCATATGCTGGAGGTGGTGGGTTCAAACACAGCCCCAGCCAAAAACTTAAAAAAAAAAAGTTTCTCCAGAACTCAACTAGCTAGTATGATAATTGAATCTTTAAGAACCTCTCATTGACCAACTAGTCAACCTCATGAACCACACTTCCATGTAACACTGGCTTATAATGCAGGCAACTTGGAGTAGTGGTGCTCTACTATTGAAATGGGGCTTCAGAGGTTCATGACAGTGGGATGTTTTCAAAGGATTTCCTAAAATAATATGTAATAAGTGGCAGAACTGGGACATGGCTGTTTTAATGCCAAATTCAATTATTTTTCTCTTTTTCAGCAACTACTTCTAATCTAGCATCAGCATAGAGGACATCGTTAATCATGTTCCAAACTTGGCCATGTTTGTCTCCATGATAGAGGATGACCCTACTCCCAAACTTGGGATTATTTCAGTGCTTCTGACTCAAATCTATTTCCTCATTTTTTAGTGGATTTTTAAATTTGAATTGGGCATAGCTCCATTTCTTTCCTTTGGTTTCTCAAGAACAGTGTTAGAGAAATGAATTTGGCCTCCTGGGCTGGTGGTCAGGACTTTTATCACCACACCCACTTCTTAGTCTTAGAAACCAGGAGCACATAAGGGAAAATTGCAAAAGTTCTTTTTATGCCATTTCTCTCTTCTCAGTCATATAACTTTAAAAATGCCCCCAACAAACTTATTTATTTATTTATTTTTTTAAGCAGTAGAAAATTCCCTTCTGGACTTATTTTCCATGTGCTGAATTTAAGCCTGAAGCACATTTTTACTGCTAGAAATAGGGGGTTATAATGAAAATGCTGACACAACCTCAACCATAGAGGTGCTAGCAGGCACTGCTGTAATAAATAATGTGGGAAATATTTTACACTTCAAGGCAATTACATGTTCAGCCATCTTTAGGATAGCTGGCCCATGAAGGGTAGGGATTAGGTTTTTGTGACAAGTGTAAAAGACCCATGACTCATGAATGCCGGGAGGTATGAATGAATTATAAGAGCTGAGTGAAAGCCACATAATTACCTATCATAGATTAAAAAAAAAAAAAAGAACAAGAAAAATTCTGTTTATTTGCAAGGGAGAAAAATGGCAAAATCCAATCCAGGGCATTTCTACCAGTTTGGGGTTTGACCATTAAGGCTGGAGGTGCTGAACACTGGGCAGTCCTCTCCATGAACTGCCACATGCACATAGAAGTTCATTTTTTTATTCTTGACCTTTCTTTCATATAAATATATTTCCAGTGGACAGTAAAGTGATGACTTACATTCCCTGAAGGATGAGAGTGTCTGGGTACCTACTGATAATATTGTGGCCAGGGGAGCATTGGAGATAGGGACAGAGCATTCACTAACCCAGCTCTGTTCAGCCTGCACATTCAGGGGCATGCCCTGGCTGGTCTTTTGATTGCCATATGTATTCACTCCTTCCTGGCAGAGAAGAACCAGCAGCAGCTTTTCAGGTGCCTTCCCCCAGGGGCTATTCACCTGTAGGTACAGGAAGTTTGCTTTTACTTCTCTTTCCCTGTAAGTGCCTTGAACAAACATGGGGGTATTGGGTCATATGAGCTATAGGGTCCTGTATCTGGCTTAGATGTGCACAACAGTCTCTAACACCCAAAGCATACCAATTAGAGTTATTTTCCTCCTACTGCTTAACTGAATTTACTCTTCCTTTAGAAGGTAATCTTCATGAAGACAGAAACTGTATCTGTCCTATTTGGAGCTGTTCTTTCTTTCAAAGCCTACCATACTTCCTGACATATGGCTGGCACTCTGTAAATAAGTTAATTAAATAAAAGAGTGGCCTTCTGGGTTTAAACATTGCATATGTCTATTCATTTCACAAACTGATCCCATGTACGAGCATTGATTTCATCATTTTGGTATAAGTGAACGATGCTCCCACCTCTAGGGGCCTCCCATTGCAGTTGAGGGCACAACTGAGTGAATAATCACAATGTGTCTGACCAAGGCTGTAAAGAGTGGTCCAGACCAGAGAGAATGTTGAGAAAGGAGTGATTAGTTCAGCATTTCAGCTTATTCCTTATAGATGCTTGTAAAATGGGGCTTGGTTTTAGTTATAGGTTTATTTATATGTTCTGTCACCCTGAATAATCATCAGCTGTATCTTCTACATGTTAATTCCTCCTGTAATACCTCCAACAGAGTTTGTTACATCTAGATAGTTACTGAATAGGACACTATGATAACAGTAGACAAATGGCTTAGTTCTTTGGGCTGCTATAAAAGAATGCTGTAGACTGTATGACTTATAAACAATTTGTTTATTCATACTTCCGGAGGCTGGGAAGTTCAAGATTGAGGTACAAGCAGATTCAGTGTCTTGGAGCCCTAGATTCCTGGTTCCTAATTACTCTCTTGTCACTGAGTCCTCACATGGAAGAAGGAAACCTCTTTCACAAGGACACTTACCCCATTCATGAGCACTCTAGCCTCATTGCCTCATTACCTACAAAAACCCTACCTCCCACTACTATATCATTGGGGGTAAAATTTCAACATAGGAATATTTCTAGGGAGTATACATTCAGCCTACAGAAATGGGGAATATAACTTCAAGTTAAATTACAAATAAACACCAGTCTTGTTACTGACATGCTTGTGAACTTAAATTTCTTGTGACAAACCATTGTTAAACCTTTTGAAAATTAGTTTCCTTGCCTATACAGTGATGATACCTATCCCACAGTTTCTGTTTGGGCGATTAAACAAGTCTCAATTAAGCTAACTTTATGCTCGATGTTTTGGGGTTTTTTTTTGCATCTTAATATCAGTTTGTTGATGGTCAAAAGAGGAATTACATGTTGAAATATGATGAAAATATAGATCGTTGGAATTGTGAATGTGATGATTCCCTTGAAATGTCTGAATGTTTTAGGTCATTTAACAGTTTAGTGGCACTTAGTTCAGGATACATAATGTAATGGAATAGAAAATGTTTAGATTCACTGTTAACAATAGACATTTGTCACTGTGTCTCAACTTATTCACTAGTAATTTGCTCATCAAAATTCTGCATTCAATTTATAATTTCAAAATCCACTACAGGTAGAAACACAGTACTAGGGATAACAATCACCACCTTTACTTTACTTATCACTCTGGGCAGTAAATTTCTGGCCATGCAGATTGAAGCCAAACTGGTTGATTCCTCATGAAAGCCTTTTGGTTCAAGCTTG
This sequence comes from Arctocebus calabarensis, assembly GCA_963573935.1. Lineage (NCBI taxonomy): Eukaryota > Metazoa > Chordata > Mammalia > Primates > Lorisidae > Arctocebus > Arctocebus calabarensis. Next base: position 13,178 of record CAUYON010035814.1, read on the forward strand.
TTCACTCTGGGGAAGAGTAAGAGAAAGCCTTAGAACCAGAAATTCATACAGTGGAACCTCCATAGTTGACCTCCCTTCCTGACCATCTCCTTAAGTTGACTTAATTTCATAGACTGGACATGTACTATAAGCACAGGAGGCCTAGTTCCTTACATTGACCACCTCTGAATGTTAAACAATTTACAGTCCCTTTGGTGGTCAACTTAAAAAGTTATACTGTATTTATCATATTTAAACTTTAGCACACATATGTGCAATATTCTATAATAAACTAAAGTGATTAAATAATTGGCAAATAGTTGCTTTGACACACATTATTTCTTGAAATGTTCTCCTTTTGATATTGGAGAACCTAATGAATTACCTTAAACCCATCCTTCTGCTGTCTGTGCTGTGAGTAAATAGATATCTTTATAAATACTGTATTTAATTTTTGCTTAATAAAATTGTGCAAGTGAGCCACAGCATCTCAGAGAAGTCCTCTTTAAATATTTGCAAGGCTGTATTAAGTAACATATTAAAGTACATGCATTGTTGCATGTATATATAATTTTGATTCCCAGACAAAGCCATGAGTATTCAAGAGGTTTAGAATAACATGCACTAATTTATTATCACTGGTTATAAAGACTTTGGAAGGGTGCACTGAACATTATGTTAGCATTGATGTGTCAATCTTTTAGTTGAAGGATGGCATGTCTGAATCCCAGAACAGCCTTAATTAACAGAAAATAATTAGCATCATTTCCCCAGCAGAGAATATGAAGCTTTTTTTCTTTTCCAACAGAATCCATTGATTGATAATTAAGGAGGAGTTAGTTGTAATAAAACTCCCAGTATTGCAATTTCTAATTGGCCTTTCAGGACGTTTTACAGTTACAGTTACTTTGTTCCAGGCGTTTTCTGCCTTTTGAAGAGTTGTAATAAGAATCTTTCCTCTCCAAAGCCAAGGCTCTGCAGGTGATGAAGGAAGAGGAGGTGATAGCACCCAGGAGCGCTTTAGTATCAGGTGGGCAAAGTATCGGCTGGAGAGCTCTTCATTTCCTTTTAAGTTTTTGTGGTCACCACACTTAGTACCTTCAGGGCTAAACTTGTTCATGGGAAGAGTAGGTTCTACCTGAGGGTCTCTCTCTGCAGGAAACATTCTGCAATCTGGGATACTTTCTGTAGTAGAAGACCCTTAAATAACTTTTATAAAGGGGCTTTAAAAAAAACACAGAATGCCTTCCCTCCCTCTGGATAATGCACAAATCCCTGATTATCTCTTCTTTAAGCACTAAACTGCTTTTCTTCAAGACTTGGGCTTGATTTTACGAAAAGCTCCCATTCCATCACTTCAACACGTCCTTTTTGTCTTAATTTCTATCCTTCTGTGTCTCTGCTCTTTTGTAATCAGGAAACGAAGAGGCACAATTTCTATACATATGGTAGGAAAATTGAATGGTACACCAAACTAAGGAAGAAAATTCAAATATATTCTACAGAGTATGCCTTTATATAACTATTGTAATTTTGATGTCTTTTCTTTCAGTCTTTTTTTCCTCAGCACTTCCCCACATAATTGAGTTCATTTTTTAATGAAATATGAATAAAACAATTTTAGTTTTATTATTCTTTAAGCCTATAAAGATGTGCTATTTTTTGACTGAATCGAAGTGGCTATTTACCGTTGTGATTTGTTTTTTGATGATCCTTTTAAGAATCCCGCTTTCCTTCAAACAAAATGTTTATATTTCTTTGTTTTGGTTTAGGATGTGAGAATAAAATTAGCCCTCAATTTCTATAAATCTAGTGTAATTTAGAAAGACAACTTAGGAGGATGAGAAAAATAAATCATTAGAAAGAATATTATGATACTAACTTAGTAAATATTAGTAAATACTTGTTATTTGAAGAAAATATTTATGCAATATCGCAAAAACTATACAAATCATAGATCATTTTATTAACTTTTGAAAAGATAAAAATCCTCCTAAACAAAGCAGCCCAAAGGAAACTAAAACATTGGCTTTTGATAGTCTTTTTTGAGATCTATCCATTTATAAAGCTTCCAATAGGTTACAATAAATTTTCAATTTAAAAGAAACAAGATAATAGGAATTTTAAAAATTGGAAGAAAAATGTACTTAACAGACAAATGTAATAAATATATTCACTTAGTATATCTGATTAAATTTACATTGACTTTGATAAATATTAACACACATTTGAGAAATGTTAAATGATATAAACTGAAATATTTCTATATAAAAGGATGCATGAACATAATAGAATCTCAATATTTATATTTTAATTGACCTTTTAGGAAAATGTAGTTCAACAAAATGTCTATTAGACTATTTGAGACATAAAATATCACTAAAATTTTAAAGATGTCTACTGAATTAAAAATGCATATATATTACTTGAGTTATATTCACTTGTCTTTCCTGATCCTTCTCTCCTGGTTATGTCTTTTTATTTTTCCCACACATGAACAAATCATTTATTACATCCATGGAAATGTACACAAAAGAACGGGAGGCCATGGTTTGATCTGGGTCGATGTTTATTGGAGGAAGCTAGCTGTTGCCCTCTAGGGCCAGAGAGATACCTCAGTAATCTCCCCTTATAATGCTAGCTCTGAGCAACATAGCTTCCTGTTGAAAATGTAGGATGAATTAATCACAAAAGTGTCCCATTGTGGTGGAGTAAATTTACTATCATTGTGTATAAACTAATTTCACTTTAGAGAGGACATCTGCCCCAAAATATTATTTTCTATTTCAATTATTTAGAATTGAGAATATTAAGACCTGAGTGTTGGTTTTACCAGTTAGATTGGCAAGAAATAAATAGTAAAAAGTAGGAAAAATTATCACAAAATATCTTTATGTTAACATTAGTATATGTAAACATTTCAATTAAGAGATTTTAAAAAATCACTTATAAGATTTGTGGGTACACACACTCAGTACTTTACATTCAATCAGTCTTCCAAGCTGTGAGTATAAGCCAATGCAAAGAAAGTTGTTGCCCTGTTAGACACACAGTTCTCAGATCAAGATCCATGTTACCTCTTTCATGAATTCTAGATCTACCATGTTCTGAATGATCTGCAATAGGTATTGTTCACTCTTTGGTGTGGCCTGCTTCTCTCTCTCTCTCTCTCTCTTTTTTATCAGTTGTTTATATATTTTGGACCCATAAGGACTGACCAAATTTTGCCTGTGACAGTTCTGGACCTGCATTATACAGGTCAGAGTTAGATTCTATACTATTAGGAAACTCCAAATTACAGTGGTTTAAACAAGAGAAAATTTTGTGTACTTTCATGTAAGATTCTGCAGGAGTTCAGTTCAAGGCTGAGAGGGTGCTGTTTTACAAAGCACCTGACCATGTTCATCTCAGCACCCCGTCATTGCTACTTTAGGGTCTACATTCTCATGGCTCAGGATCGTGGCATTCTCATTCTAGGTAGCAAGATGAGCAAAGGAATGAAGAACGGGAACATACAGCACACAAATAGAGTTAACTCCTTAAAATTAAACAGCTAGAATGACAAATACTCATTGCATTTGTAGGAATGATAATTCACCTGTTAATTAATCAACATCAGTGTTAAATGGATACCTCTGTGTATTTCTACCTAGACAAAATTTAGCCCTATGCTCTCAATGAGAGGTAAGAGAGACTGGGGCATGTAACCCTGTATCTAGGTGACCCAGTGCAAGCAACAAGTCTCCCATTATGGAGAAAAAGGGAGTATGAATAAGTGGGTTGACCAAGTGCTTGAGGAGCACAGCAGATCTCATTCCTTAGAAGCAGAGGTCCAGACAGCTGTCTGTGAGAATGTGGTTATTACTGGGAATGGTCTCAGGAGAAGCAGGTGAGGCATGAAGTGAACAGACAGGGAAGGGGGAAGGTGCCACAGAAAATGTGCTTCCCCTGCAGCCAGATCACATAGGGATTTCTGGGGGCAGGAATTCATCACAAAATCTATCCCACCTGTGACAAAGAAAGACTACTACTTCAGTCTTTCAGTGGTCATGGACCGCTGCTTCTCTCTCTCTCTCTGTTAATAAGAGATTAATTAATAAGAAATTTATTAGTGTTCCCACATTTGGTATACTGCAAGGGAGGGGAGGTGGGAAGATTAAGAGGGATGAGGTGTGTATTGTGGAGGATGGGTTCTTTTGTTCTTTTTTTCCGTAAAATCATAGTGCCTGATAGAAATTTGAGAGGACATACCGTGGTTATTTCCATTGCACACGAACTTTATAGATCCTCTGTATAAGCACAAGAATGGTCTATTTAGACAGCACCTCCACACAGATACCTTGGATAGGAACAACTGAACACTCCACTGTAAGAGTTCTAGAAAGGCTTCTGGCAAGAAGATTCTAAAACTACTAATGATCCTTTGGGAAAAATAAATATACTTGGGTATATGGGCTGTTGGTCCATTTGCTTTTCTCCTCTTCCTCCTCTTCCTCCTCCTCTCCTTTGTGCTTATTTGTCTCTTCTGTGATGTCAACTTAAAAGGAAGAACTCGAATGGATTATAACTGTTTTTTCCTTAAAACAAAAGAATACGGCTCTTGTCCATAAGGCCATCAAAAACCAGTAGGAACATTTGGTGCAATCAATCTATTACAAACCAATTTTATAGCTATATAATGAGATCTAATTGCTGTTTTATTAGTCTAGCTAATATTAAAAGTGTCAGTAATTGCTTTGCATTTAAGTTGGTTTTCCAATTTAAATTGCATGTCCAATACATTACCATTAACTTATGTCCTTCTTTTATTTAATAGATTTTTCCCCTTTCTAGTCCACTTTTATAGAATTTTCCCTTTCTACCTAATTGAAATTGGAAAAGGAGAGAAATAAGAATAAATGAAAGATTTTAAAGTGAATATTTGTATTTCTGTTATGCTATATTGTATCTTTGAATATTAAAAATATCCGAGGTGTTTATCTGGCCATTACTCCAACTATATGCCATAGGGAAGCTGAGTAATTTTTTTTTTTTTACAGAGTATGGAAATGCTGTTAATAATCTAAATAACTAGTTCAGACATTTCCAATTCACTCTATTCAACCATATTAATAGGTCAAAGAAATTTCTAATGAAGTAACTCATTGATTAGCTATTGGGGAAATTAAAAAAGATAAGAAGGAATCAAATAGATCATTTATACAGTTATTTTAAACTGCTGTAGAAATATAACCCATGTCTTGACTGTGTCCTCCAGAAAAATCTGACAATGTCCTCCAGAAAAATCTTTGTTTTCAAAAAACAATGTGTCCCTAATTCTTTGTTAGACCATACTACCTTGAGGTAAACTAAATAAAGTTTCTATGGAAAGCAGTAGGAGCCTCGCATTAACTGTGGGAAACATTCTGTGTTTCATGGGTAATTTAATGAACTTGAATCTTAACATCAAGGACTAAATAAAAAGCAATCTATATTTCAATTTGTTCCCTCTATTTTGAAATATATGTGTTTTTTTCTCATTTTATGATAATTTTTAAATGGATTGAATTTTGGCAAAATTTTTACCCTACTTGTTACTTGCAATGTCAAAAATTCTTCCCGCTTTTGTCTCAGTTCACCTTGCCAGTATACCTGCATTGACTGCATCATGATTTCTGGAGTCAAACACCCTAGATTAATGTCCTGGCTCCTCTTCTTAGCTATGTGACTTAGGGTAAGTTACTTAATCCTTCTGTGTTTCAGTTTTCTCATTTGTCAAATGGGGATACCAATAGAACTACTTCTTAAGGTTGCTTTGAAATTTGGATGAAATGAAAAATAAGCACTCTGTATAAATGAAAGGCTTTTATTAATATTATTATTACCTTAAAACAAAATGTTAGCAAATTTGAAAATATTCCTAAGACAGTTTAATAATATCTCTACACACACATTGCAGGATAGTTTTTTTTTTGTTGTTGTTGTTTGTTTGTGTGTTTGTTTTGAGACAGAGTCTCACGTTGTCACCCTTGATAGAGTGCTGTGGCATCATAGCTCAAATCAACCTTTAACTCTTAGGCTCAAGAGCTTGCCTAGGCCTTCCAAGTAGCTGGGACTACAGGCACATGCCATGATGCCCAGCTATGCAGGATGATTTTTACTTGGTGCAGGTGAACCATTATTTTTGCACCTATTCTATTATTCTTGCATTCTATGCTATGTATTTTTGCCTGGAATATGTATATAAGAGAATTTTTTTTTTTTTTTTTTGCCGTTTTTGGCCGGGGCTGGGTTTGAACCCACCACCTCAGGCATATGGGGCCAGCGCCCTACTCACTGAGCCACAGGCGCCACCCTATATAAGAGAATTTTGATGAATTTTTTTTTAATGAATGAATATTCAGACCTAAGATGAGGTTTATTAAAAGAAGCTGGCATGCCTTAAAAGAACCTGTGAATGTGATCTTATTTGAACATAGGGTTTTTGCAGATGTAATCAAATTAGATTTCTTAGATGAAATAGATTGTTCAGGCCAGAGCCATCTTTGACACCTCATTTCATCTCAGTTGCCCTCTTTTAATTCATCACTAAGGACTTTTGATGTCAACAGAAATTATTTCTCTACTTCAGAAGTTACCAAATCACATATATAAAGAGGATAAATATAAGAAAGATAATAAGGAGAGAGGGTACTGACTTGAAATAAAATAAATATGTGACTTCTCAAGACAAAGCAGCTGCTATGAAGCTCTTATCAATTTGTTGTGAAAGAATTTGGCACAATGTTGTCAGGACTTCTGTTGATTTAAGAGAAATTAGAAATCTGGAGGAGCATCAACATTTCCTTGGGTTTTAATCATTGCATGGGTCAAAAGAAACCCAAACAAACAAAAAGTGCAATGAAGAAAATTCCTTCCTATGAGCTGCAGGTTTGAGGCTTCTTGCTAATGCATTCCTCTCTCTTCTGGACCAGGAGGTCAGTTCAGTCCCCCAAGCATCTGTCTGTCCCTGCATTACCTGTGTCTCCACCCCATCGTGCTCATTACCCACCATGCTTATTAATCAAGCTCATGACATTTGCTTCCAAAAGTTCTCGTAGATCTTTTTGCCTCCACCTTGCAGCCTGGATGCTTTTTTAACATACCAGTTCTACCAGGTCATTTCCTTCGTTAAACCCTTCAGAGACAGCCCATTTCTCTCAGGATGTAGACCAATTCTGACCACATCCCACAAGGCCTGCCTACCTGGCCGACCCCCTCCCTCTGCACACAGACTTGCCTCGTTTCCTTTCTGCTTCAGGAGCTTTGCACACACTAATTCAAGAACTCCTCTTATTTCCTCACTTGGTTAAATCGTGCCTTGCCCAAACTGATATCCACCTGGAACCTGTGAATGTGACCCTATTTGAAAATAGGTTTTTTGCAGATGTAATCAAGTCAACAAGGGCTCATATCCCAAAATCTAGTGACTGTCGTCCTTATGGGAAGAGAAATGTTTGGACACAGAGACACACACAGGTAGAATCTCACATGAAGATGAAGACAGAGATTGGTGTTTGCCAAAGACCAAAGAATGCTAATGAATGCCTGCAACCACCTGAAGCTAGGCGAGCTGGGTGGAAAAATTCTTTCTCTCCATCAGCAACGAACCACTGTTGCTGACATTTTGATTTCAGAGTTTTGGCTTCCAGAACTGTAAGAGAATAAATTTTTCCTCCCTCCCTGCCTTCCTTTCTTCCTCTCACTCTCTTGCCCTGGGTAGAGTACGATGGCTCCTAGCTCACAGCAACCTCAAAGTAACCTCTAGCTAAAAGCAACCTCTCTTGGACTCAAGAGATCCTCTTTCCTCAGCCTCCCAGGCAGCAGGGACTACAGGAGTCTGCCACAACACCAGGCTTGTCTTGTCTCTACTAAAAGTAAAAAATAGAAAAAAGAATAAATTTGTATTGTTTTAAGCCTCCAAGTTCGGGTTCATTTTTTTCTTTTACTCTGGCCACCAGAAATTTACACCGTCTCCAAAGTCTTCTCATCCCTCATTTTTCTTTTCATTTCTTCAGAGAAACCTTTTCAGATCCTCATTTAGAAGGGTATAGGCTTCATATAGTAAAAGAAGTAAACTTGCAAATGGGTATGCAGTGTAGTTATTTATTTGGGTCTATCTGAAAGAATACTGGATTTCCATCAGTATCAAGTACTAAGTTTCCAACTCCCAAAGCCACACAGACACCCTGCTTGCTTTGTTCACCTTTTCATCACCTGAGCATTCAGTGAATAAATTAAATGGAAGAATTGGACTAGACATGGGTGATAAAAGAAGAATCAGAATGTGTGTACAGTTTATTTCCCAGTTACAGTTGTTTAATTGCTGTACATCTTTGAATAGGTCTCTTCCTCTCTCTGGACATCTGTTTTCTCACTTACGATTGAAGTGGACTAGATTATTTCTGAGGCCAGAAGCAATTCTAATATCCCATAGGTCTGTGATTTCTTCTGCTGAAAATTCTTCCTGAGACATTAGACGCAGGCATGTGGTTGGGCTCATGATCCTGTGAAAAATAGGTCAAGACTATTTTATATAAATTTATAGTCACTACCCCTGGACCATTCACGGTGATGCAAACATGGTAAATGATAAATATAAATGTGTGTTTACCCAATATATTCACAAAGTCCAGCTCTGTGCCTGGTAATATTGGGTACTTGATAACATTTGTTAAAATATTGCAGGTGTGGACTAAATTATGTGTGGAATAAAGACTCTTTGGAACAATACAGTATGCTCAGATTAAAACATAAATTCACCCTCACTCCAAATAGGGATGACGAAAACCAATATGAGAGTTTAGAAGATCAATATTTTTCATTTTTTTCTTATTCTGGTCTTCTAAATGCTTTTATCATTGAAAAGTTCACAGGAAAAGAAAAAAAAATCAAGGAAAGGTAACACATAAAACCAGATGTCTAAGATAATTAGATTTATTCCGCAGCAAGTCCATTCTAAGCTGAGTCCTTGGAGCCTGTCAACAGACTCTAGAAAGAAAATAGAGATTTTTTTTTTAAGTTACTTGACTTCACGCAGGAACTTCAAAGTACCCACTTTGGGGCTTTTCCTTCTTTTTTCCCTACCCGGTCTCATCCTGAATCTCCATCTAACACACTGTGATGCTGGAAATTTGTTAAATATCATGCAGATCTTCAGCCCTGAGTGAAGCTTTATATTTTGCACATGTTGTGTAGTAATTGGGGATTTGTATTTTCCATGGGGAAATTCATCTGAGTAGTGAGATTTGTTTCCTTTTTATGAGAGCTTTTTTTTTTTTTTTTTTTTTTTATAATCCCAGCTCAGCAGTTGTTATTTCGGACTGGTTTCTTTAAGGGATGACCTATGTCCCCCCCAGTATGGTCATTATGATTCCTAATGCTGATTATTTATTGCCTTGGGCAGGGGATGGCAGGGTCCCACTTTGTAGAGAAAAGCATTTGGGGGCCACCAAGAAAGTTAAGTGCAGGCTTTTAGATAATACTCCCAACCTGAAATAAATTGACTGATCTTTTCTGTAATATAGGTTATTAAGCACAAAATGTAAGTACTAAGTTCAGCAGTCGATATCTTTGACATTTCACTTTGATACTCTTTTTTTTTATTGCAGAAGTACATCCTCATTCTTTCAAACATTTGGGCTTGTGATTATCTTTCAAAAAATTTTTGTAAGAGCAATTTTTGTGAAACCATGAGTAAGTCAAAATTTCATGTTATTTCCAAATTTGCATCCCTTTGTGGAGCCAGTGCAGCACAAATATCTTGAAATATCAATGAAGTATTTGAGGAGGACGTGACTAATGAATGTATATCCATGGTTTGACAAGTTCTATTCAGGTGATTTTAATCTTGAAATGAGCCACATGGGTGACTTGAGACCACGGTGGATAATGATGAGCTGAAATCTGCAATGAAAGCAAATCCATTTCAACCTACACAGGAATTAGCAGCAAGAATTGACAATACCTTCCAATATGTTGGACTATTTGAAACAAATTGGTAGGGTAAAGAAGTTGTATAGATTGGTTCTGCATGAATTAAATGATCATCAGAAGAGAAATCATCTTGAAGCTTGCCTTTATTTGCTGTAACAACGTAAAGGCCAACCATTTCTACAGCATATAATTATGTGTGATGAAAGATTGATTCTTTGTGACAGTTGCAAGCATTCAGCACGAGGGCTGGATAAAGATGAAGTGTTGAAACACAGCCCAAAACAATATTTGTCAAAAAAGCTAATGGTCAATCTGTGCTGGTATTATTCACCATAACTTCATGAGAGGTGGTCAGTGGATTATAGCAGATGTCTACTGCAACCAACTGAATGAAATGATGAGGTGCTTTCAATTAAGTAGACAAGGTTGTTCAGCAGAGACAGGCCAATCATCTCTCCAGACAACGCTTTAACCACGTGTTGTACAAACAACGTTGCTCAAACTGCAGAAACTGGACTTGGAAACTGTCATCCACCATATTCGCCAGACCTTACACCCACTGATTATCATTTCTTCCAGGCTTTAGACCACTTCTCGCAAGGAAAAATATTCAATTCTGTTGAAAACACCTTTCATGACTTTAGCATTACTTGCTCTCCAGGCTTCTTTGCTGCTGGTACACACAAGCTACTGCTAAGATGGCAAAACTGAACTGTGTTGATAGTTTCAGTGTATACCTTGACTAATTGAACGGTTTCTTATTTGAGATATAATAAACTAAATTTTTGATTCAAAACTGGACATTTCATATTCATGATAAAATTAAATATTTATACCATTATTTGTGTTATGTTTATCTTTCATGCTAGAATTATAACTTCTTAAAAGGACTATGGTTTGTTAAGAATGCCATGTGTTCAGATACTTAGAGAAAGAAAGAATCCATATACCACTCTTGGTTCAAATTTCAGAATCCTTTTCTTGGCTAGGGAGGCTCTCATATAGGGCCCACATTGCTCCCAAAAGGGGAACTTGAAACAAAGGTCATGTGCAGGTGGTTTATTTGAAAATTAATACCACAAAATGGGAGAAGAGTGGAACAGAGAGAGGAAGGAAGGACAGTACAGGGCTCATTACTGGGCTGACCATGTGAATTTCTGATATTCACTGCTGCTGGGACCTTCCAAGTACTATGGAACACATTTCACATTTGTCTGTGCCTTAGGTTTTAGAGCCCTGTAATTTAGAATTGCACATGTGAATGCCAAGTGGGTGCCAACAAGCATCCACACTGTGGAGTACAAGGAGCACTGGGATGGGAGTGAGGTAGAGATAAGTGCTAGAGATGAGTACTGTCAGTGTGCGCCTGGTAGAAGTTTGTACAGAACCACTGGGACTGAGAGAACGTGAGATGGTGCTTAGGAACTTGCTCGATAATAATAGTCGTCTTTTTTGACTAGTCAAGTGTCATGTTGGCATAGAAAATAGACCATATATGGCCTGGGAGTAAGCTAGTTCTCATGTCTGTATGGCACACATTGAGTTATCCTGCATCTCTACTCAACAAAAGTAACCACCAAATGATTAATTCAGTTTTATCAACCAGTTTATTAGGATGGTCTTGTCAGCCAACTGTGGGACTGGAATTTCTCAGTTTATAGCTTGCATGGACCCCCCAAGTAGAGAGAGGATGCCAAGTGATATGTTGATAAATACTTATCAGCACTTAACAATCCACTCCCTAGGGGGGAAATAAAAGCCTGATTTGTAGTATTTGCCAATTTCCATGCTATAAATATTCTCACCGTGGCCAGTTTCAAGCAATCAACGTGATGTCACTTAATGCAAAGTTGGGAAGAAATGTGCACAATCTGCTCTCTGTATCCCAAGTGTTGAGAGCAAATACTTGTTAACTCCAGGGCAGCAGTGGGGCTGCCATAGGTACACAGGTAATTACAATGAGAGATTCTATAGCAAAGTGATTAAGACAATAGGATTTAAAAACTGAGTGACAAATTTTAAAATCTGACTCTATTACTTGTGCTATGTTGCAATATCTTCTCTATGCCTCAATTTTCTGTCTCTAAAATGAATGTAATAAAAGACTATCTCCAGCTTGCTGTGAAGATTGAGATTATCCATTGAGGTTATCCATTTATTACATGGTAGCTGGCACATGATAAGAATAGGAAGGTGACCCAGGTGGTGAGAGTGGCAGTGCCAGGGCATATATAAGTTAGGAAGTAATGAAAAGGAGTTTAAATGAAATTCTGTGCTTTAAATATATATGTTAAAAGCAACTGAGAACAGTTTCAGAATATTGCAACTTTGCTCATTCATTTCAGCTTCACTGGCCATAACATAAAATCAAGAGTTCATTTTAGAAAACAATTCTCATGTGGCAAAGTGGCTAATAAAAACTCTTAGTAAATTTATAGGAATATTAATAATAAAGTATTGGTATAATCCAATCAAGATGTAATTTTTCTATGGGCTGTCTTCTGATGAATTGGATATTACTTTGTTCTGAAAAAGATTTCATAAGGATTTTATGGATGTGTCAGCAGAATTTTTGTCAAGAAAACAGAATAAAGAATGGCCTCCTCCAAAAGTTTATTTAGTAGTGAAACTGTTTAGTAACCACATTTCCATTTTAACAGCTGGTTTACTAATTTGAACATATATATTTATTAATACCTTTATAAACATTTTTAATACAGGCAATATTTCCTCTACAAAGATCCTAGTACCTGACAGCTGTTTTACTGTATAAACTTATATTAATAAAATTATACTTTCTTCAAAATGTTCTTCTCTATGGAGACTTTTCATTAATTCAGAATGAACTCAACATGCACTAATTTCTTTAAATATGGCAAATTAATGGTCTTTTATTATGTGATACACTAAAAAAAATGGGGATGATACAGAAAGTCTATAGACGTTTATTTATTTAGCCTCTCACTGTTTCACCCTGGGTAAAGTGTTGTGAGGCATCGTAAAAGCTCCCAGCAACCTCAAACTTTTGAACTCAAGCGATCCTCTTGCCTCAGCTTCCTGAGTGCCTAGGACCATAAGCACTGGACATGATACCTGGCTAGTTTTTCTATTTTTTTTTAGTAGAGATGAGTTCTCGCTCTTGCTCATGCTGGTCTCAAGGTTCTGAGCTCAAGCAAATTCACCTGCCTTGGCCTCCCAGAGTACTAGGATAGCACATGTGGTCCACCATGCCCAGCCAGAAGTCTACAGACTTTTAATTGAGCGATCAATTATTTTAGCCCCTGAAAGCCTCATTCTTTTTTTCATAGAAATTTAAAGCCTTAATTCAATCTTTGATTTTTCCTTTATCTTCTAAGTTAATCTCTATAACCAATTCTGTAGATCTTATATATTATTTTCCCCACAAACTTGTAATTATTAAAGAAAAAATACCTGTAAAGGTTTAGAACAGTCCCTGACCTACTGTAAGCTAGCTTGCTTACTCTCTCTCTTCTATCTATTTATCCATCTATCTCTATTATTACCATCACACCATTATAATGTCTCCTGCATGCAGTGCTCTGTGCTTGGTGGGAATGCAAACTAGTACATTCCTTTTGGAAAGAGTTTTAGCCTTTTTTTTCACATTTTTTTAATGTAGAAATCTCCCCTTAGGTGTGAGAAGTTGGTTTGAGAGTCAGAATAGACTTATTGATAAAGCTCTAGAAGTTCCATATTCTTAACCTAACAGTTATAAAAAAAGCAGAGGCAGTAACTTCCCTTCTTGTGGCTTCAGTTTCTGCTCAATGTCAACTAAAGAATTTGAGATCAGTTATTCTCCAGTTTCCTTTTAGCTCTGCCTATATTTCCAGGGATCTAGATAAAAACACGAGGGTTGGTTTTGGTCCCAACTTGGTGTGTTACTTTTAGTTTAACTTTCCTTTGTCTGTCCCTTGTTTCCCACTCTTGCAAGTAGAGACATGATGCTGGATATTTGCTTAGAGCTTTGGTGCTTGCAGATTCTGTTTATAAGAGCCCATTTCAAGGCAGTGCTGTTATAACACTGTCTGTCTTCCAGTTTCTTTGCAGATCAAATGAGGTCATGCATATGTAAGTGCTCAGGTGACTATCACTTGCAGCCATATAAAAAAATAATATGTTCTCATTACTAATACTGTTTTTACATAACCTGACTAGTCTTTTTGTCAAGAGAGGTTAAAAGCTTTTCCCAGGAGATGGGTTAAGACAGAAGTAGAGTCAGAAAGAGTCTATCAATACCTTTTTGTTCAAGTCACTCTAAAATGAATTCTGCAGTTAATTAAAAATAAAATAGTATAAAATGAAATAAAATGAAATCGAATAAGATAAAATAAAATGAAATAATATAAAATAGAAGATGTGATGTCTCTTAAGTGGTTGAGAAGACAGAACACAGACCCAGACAACAAGCAACATGGTGTTTAGAGTAAAAGAGAGTAAAAGAAAGAATAGGCTGAGGGCCTCGGTTTACTCATCTGTAACAGAAGAGGGGAAACTTGGAGGGACAGGAAGCAAGTGACCCACTTAAAAGCCTATAATGGTCCCATCCCTGGAAGCTGCATCATGTTAGGAAATGAAGAGTCTGGGATGGGAAGTGGAGGCCACCTGGACAACTGTTGTGCATGTGCACTGGTATGGCAGGCATCCTCTTCAGCTCCAGCTGATGTCTGCCCTGTGTGACTTATTTAGAACATAGACTGATTTTTCAGAGATGACAAAAATCTGTATAATGATGCAAAAATCTCTTGACATATCAATGCTAGTAATTGAACTTGAAGAAAGAGGAAGGAGAAGGAGGAGAGGGGAAAGAGGTAGAAGGGAGGAAAGGAAGAAGGAGAAGAAGGAGGAGGAGGAGGAAGGGAAGAAGAAGGGGAAAAAAGAGAAGGAGAAGAAGGAGGAGGAAGAAAAAGAAGAAGAAAGAAGTGCTCTGGGTAGATCAAAAATATCATGCCTCATCTTGATTTCTGACTCCTCTTCCTGCTTTAATATTGTAAGACTCTGTGAGATTATAGAAGTACTATCTGAGAACAGATCAGCTGATCATGGTGACACTGAGTAGTAATAATTACAGCAGTGACATTAACATCTTATACATATGTAACTAATAACCACAAGCAAACCATTTTAGTGCACATCTAATTATCACAGCAACCCTTCCTAAGCCAGATATTTAGGAAGATGTAATTCAAGAGAGGCTAAAAGACTGGTCTACTTGTAAAAACCCATGGTATATTAATAGTAAGTCTAGGATTGAAGAATGATAACTAAGATGTTATAGATGAGCATTTTCCTAACAGGGTGACAAAGACATAATGGGGATCATTTTCCCTGCTGACATCTATGCATCCTCTGAAAAGGAGCATTGTGATGAAGGCTGGGGTGTGACAGCCACTGCTCACTGACTGGCAGGTAAGTGGGAAGTGGGCAGCAGAACTTCCCTCCTGATGTTGCCTACTTGGGGCTTCCAGGTCTTACATGGAGGCCTGGGAATGTGGGACAAGATCCTGGGGAGCGCAGTGGCATAAGGATGGCTATTGTGCTATGCTGGGTATCTTTTAGTTCCTGGATAGTGGGAGGTATAAGGATGCTGAAGGGAGTTGGAGAAGACAGGGTAGTGTGTGGGGGGTGGGGTGTGGGAAGCTCAGGCCTGTAGCTACATATCAAACAGCATAAATATGTTTTAATATTGGAGCCAGCAACAAGGCTGTATGTGGGTACAGACTTGAGTTGAGTCACAAAAAGCTCAAAGAGCTCAGTGTTATAAGACTTTCTGAAAGAAATGGCTAAAAATCATATTTTTCGGAGAGAATCTTTTGTATTGACAAGGCCAGGGCTTCTCACAAGGAATCAACAAGGAAGCTAAAGGAGCTGATCTGTGAGTTCCAACTCCTGCAGGCAGGGCGATCACATGACCTTGGTAGGTCTCTCTTGATGTTCCCTGGTCCATGGTTCCCACTGCCAAGAATGAGGACTGGTATGATCACAAATACAAAACAATTTCACATAAACATACACAGTTTTTATTGCAAAGCAAAAGTATGCCACAGAGGGAGAGATGGGTCACTCTCTGCAGTGGACAAGATCCTGAAGTCTTAGTACACAGTCTTTTATGTGCTCATTAGTTTGTCCCATCTCTCTTTGGATGGGACTGGTTGCCATTTTCTGCCTTTGAGTGATTGACAGGTTAGGGTTGCATGACAGGTTGGAGTTATATGTGTAATAGTTTCCTTTTTAAGAATGCATTTTTCTGGGTGGCACCTGTGGCTCATCGAATGGGGTGCTGGCCCCATATACCGAAGGTGGCGGGTTCAAACCCGGCCTCAGCTGAACTGCAAAAACAGAAAAATAGCCAGGCATTGTGGTGGGCGCCTGTAATCCCAGCTACTTGGGAGGCTGAGGCAAGAGAATCACCTAAGCCCAGGAGTAGGAGGTTGCTGTGAGCTGTGTGACGCCATGGCACTCTACCAAGGGCAATAAAGTGAGACTTTATCTCTACAAAAAAAAAGAATGCATTTACCCAGAATCCTTCATGAAAAAACTTAAATGAGGTCAAAATTGTAATGTTAATTAGATGGTAATAAGCCAAGGTCAATTAAGGTCACTAGAAGTTAACACCTGCTCCAATCAGGGAAAGGTCTGTAGCCACAAATATTTGATATTGTAGTTCCTCTTCAGCATTCTGATTGATTCTTGCTCTCCACCCTCTACCTGCCTTGCCACTTGTTTGTCCTCTTCCCTACCTAACAACCTGGTTGGTCTCGGATAATCCCAACTTGACCTGTACTTATATTTTAGTCTCAAAAATGTCATGGTTTGGATAGTGAATTATATCATCAAACTAACACTGTTTTCTGGCCAATGGAAAAACATAAAAGATAAGCCAAGAATGAGAAGTGATGAAAGATAGTGAAAGCTCAGCTGACATGATCATGGCTTAACACAATCAAATGGGCCTGAATAACACAAGTTAAAGTAGAAGTGGTCTAAAGAGAAGGAGTCTAGGAAGAAAACTGTTGGACTCATCATTTTGTGAAATTCCCAATCAAAGGGATTTCTGCAGAAGTTGAAAGTCAGGGGCAAACCACACCAACAACAATAAGAGTAGCTACCATTTTACTAGTGCCCCCTAAGCTCAGGGCACTTTGCTAAGAATCTGAATTATAATCAGATTCATCCTTACACCAGTCATCTGAACAGAAAAGCCCCAAGTTAAAGGCAAGAAACTGAGGCTCAAAGATGTTTAGTGACTGAATAAAAACATGCAGCAATGACAAAGTGATAAATGGCATGGGTTATGTAGCCAGCCTACCTGGATGTCCACGGTGATCCTGCCACATATAAACTCTGAACATCCTTTTTGTAAAGAGATTTTCTAAGGTTAAGATGAGTGTACCAAAAAACTATGGAGCTAGGAGTAAGAAGGCCAAGTGTCATCCACTTATTCCCATTGCAATAAAACTTTCCATTCATCAACATACATTCAGTTCCCACCATGAATCCAAAACAGGCCACATTCTCCAGGCAATACCAAGCAAGTACAAAGACACTGCATTTGAATGAGAAGATTTGATGTCAGAAGCACACTGACATTGTTAAAAGCACACAGTCTTGAGTTGGAGGCTCTGAGATTGATTCCAGCGCGAAGCCTAGTAGCTGTCCCATGGCAAGGGAAGTTTCTACCTAGGCAGAGCCTTGATTTCCTCAAGGGTGTGCTGGAGCTGATAATCAGATAAGATGATGTAAAATTATCCTGTAATAATATCCCGTAAAGAAACATTCTAAAATAAGCTATCCTTCTTACAAGACACAGTTACAGGAAATTAAGAGATGGAAGTGCGGCAAGTATCCAAGAAAAATTGACTTTGAAAAGTACTTAGTGTCTGTTGATGGACTTGTAGTCTCTCAGTGCCTGGTTATGACACCTACCTCCACGTGTATATTTTCTTTCTCATTTTCTTTTTAATTGAGAGACTGCATTTCCTCATTCCCTTTAGCTGTTTCATGGGCCATTGCTCTTTAGGGATGGAAGTCTTTTCTGTTATTCTGTTTCCTTTTTATAGAGCCACGTAATAATTTTTCCATATCTAGCAAGCTCATTCTAGAAAGGGACCAGCAAATGGCAAATCTCTGGGTACTGGGTAGAAGTCACTTGCCTAGATTTAAATCCTCAATAATATTTTTAATTCCTAGTATTAACCAGGTTCATAAATATGTCTAAGATAATGGCCATCGTTCCTGTATGAACAATGACATCCAATAAATTATGGAATTTGTGGATTGCCTGAAATTCTATACAAAGTATTGAAGACAGAAACAATTAGCCGTTTGGCTGTCTGAATGCCTACATTCATATGCATATGCATATGTGCATTTTTTTTTTATGCTTATCCTGAAGGCATCTGTGGGAGTAAATGCCCAGAATTTGGAAGAAAAGAAAGGGAAAGATTGTGATAAAGTGAGGGCTATGCTATGGTTTTTCACAAAGGGGCTAGGGAAGAAAAGAATGTGGCTGCACCATCCCTCATGAACTCTATGCAAATCACTCAGAGCTCCTTATTTTTGTCAATAACAACTACAAATGCAGAGAAATATTCATTCTTTCCCTGAACTGGACAAAAATTTTAGCAAGCATTGTATCATTGTGTTCTCAATAACACAAAGAAGTTAAGCAATTTGCTCAAGATCACATATCTGGTAATTGAAGACTGGATAGGTATTTCTGTCTAGTGCTGTGGTTCTTTATTAGAGACACCACCTGTCCACAGATATAGACCACCTCCTAAGGGATACCGTACGAATTTTGTTTTCCACCCATCTACACACTAGGTGCCTCGATTAATCAAATTTGATTATTATATATTGTATATCTGTATCAAAATACAAGTACCATATAAATATATGTAACTATTAAAGTTTACAGTTTAAATCATAGCCAATATATGAGAACAAAACCAGAAAAATACTTCCCTAGATATGACAAAACTACATGTATCCCTGAACACACATAAATATTTACCTGTCAAGGTATGGTGTCTGTAGTATTACATTAAGGAATAATGCATATTTTTTAGGTAAATGCTATCAAGAATTACCATGGTAATATACAGATTGATTATTCCTTATCCAAAATGCTTAGAACCATACTTGTTTTGGATTTCAGATTTTGAAATATTTGCATTCCAAAAACTTATGCTGGTTCAGACTCTCCAATCTGAAAATCCTAAATCCAAAATTCTCCAATTAGCATTTTCTTTGAGCATCATGTCAATGCTCAAAAGGTTTCATATTATGGAGCATATTGTCTTTTGGATTTTCAAATCTGGGGTACTTAATAATATGATTATTATTATACTTTTCTACTTTCAACTGTGTGTATATCTAAGTTGATGGATAAATGAAACCTCCAATTTGCTGAGACAAATAAAAACCTACCATCTTTAATTTTCAGAGATGTTTAGAATTATACAATGTGTCATCTTGCAGCCAGGTCATCATGTCAACATCAGAGAACTAAAGACCCAGAAGGACAGCTCTGCCTTCAGAGGGCACACAGCTAGATCTTCACCTAGTTTCTACTCCACTTGATACTATTGAGCCTTTGCTAAGAAGAGACTGTATATTCCTCAGTCCCTCAATATCCAGGTGAGGACACATGGTCACTTTTATCAGTGGACTCTTAGGGCAAGCCCATAAGTGTCCACTCCAGGCATCTTGGTTGCCTTAACTGTCGTAGGTTGGAAAGTAACTGTGCTCTCTCCAACCTTTCTCCCCCAACATCCTGGCTGGATGTAGAGAGTCTTGAGGTCCCGAAGGATGGAGCTGTCATGAGATGGGAAAACTCTGTGTCCCTAAGTCATTAGGAGGAAAGAATCTGCCGTCACAAACAATAACTCTATTGAACTGTTCTGAGAACCAAAAATTAACTTTGTACTAAACTTCTGATGCACTGGCAATGTTGCTGTCTTCTCTGCCTAGTGTTCCCACGGAGCACAGATCATGAGTCAGATCCACGAGTGGAGACCAGGTTTCCTGACGGCCGTCCAGTACTTACGCCGTTATTCAGGCATGTTTAGAGCATCTGTACATCCTTGTGCTTCTGGATCTCATCCAGATTCCACTTCGGGATGAATCCTTCACCTCTTTATCCCAAAATCCTAGCACAATACCAGACATACAGTAGATACTCCATAAACTTATTCATTGAGTACAAGGACATTGTTGAGCTCAACTGGAAAATGGGAATCAAAATCTTTTAAATACTTGAAATCAAGTTACTAAAGCATATGATTTTGTAAGTTCTTAATGCTCTGAAATTTGTAAAATTCCTAGTTCAGTAAATCCTTTATACTAGTCTTCCACTTTAGTACGTTTTCAGTTTGTCCTTGGCTCTCATATTATAAAATTCTTGTGATTTTTTCCTGATATTTATCTATATTTAATGTTGTACAAACTATCTGGTCCTAGTTTCAAGAGAGGGAAACATAATTTTCTTTGGTTTTCTGATGAAAATCAGAACAACTAGGGTCACCACCTAAAGGCTCAAAGGAGTAGGGCACCAGCCCCATATGCTGGAGGTGGCGGGTTCAAACCCAGCCCCAGCCAAAAACTGCAAAAAAAAAAAAAAAAAAGAAAAAGAAAATCAGAGCAGCTAATACTTATTAAAGAGTTGATAAGAAAGGCTAAGCAAATTGTCTGATTAAGTTCAGGCATTCTGCTTAGCAAATTACATGCATCAGCTCATTTTTTTAACAACCCTATTATCCCAGTTTATAGGTAAGGAAACGAAACATGTTTAGAGAGATTAACCACCTTGTCCAATTCCAAATATTTAATAAATAATAAAGGTGGGATAAGAAGAGAGGTCTCTTTAAGAGCCTCGGTTTCTGATTCTACAGGATCTGCCACCTACTTGCAAGTAGCAGTGGTAGTCTCTGGCTGACCTAGTCAAAAAGAATTTTATTAGGATTGAAGATGTTTATAAGAAAACAAACACACAAACATAACAACTAAAAAGAAGCAGAGATGAAAGCAGTTTCTGAAATTCAAAAGTAGTGTCTTCTTCAAAAAAAACTCAGGGATGGGAACATGTCAAGTCCATGTGTTTCCAGTGTTTGTGTGACTCTACTCAAGAGATACATTCCATGGCAAAAGACTCAGACTGGCCTCACTCAAGTCACCTGCCCACCTCTTGGCAATGGGGACAGTGGGACGCTATGAAGCAATAGTCCCACCTGCAGCCAAAGGGGTGAGGTAATCCCCAAAGTAAAATAAGAACACTACTTCTAGAAATCAATGAACACTGGGAAAGCTAGACAAGAGATGTCTGCTGTAGCAGAATGCAAAACAAACACAAGGCCTATCCCCAGTCTTCTAAAAGTATAAAATTGACAAAATGCAAGAAGATATTTTTCTATCCCCTCCATATACTCAACCAAGCCCTAGCTCAAATCAAATCTCTCTTTTGTTGAAAAGAGGATAGGTTCTGGATTGGATTGCAGGCTTAAATCATGTTCTGTCATGAACTAGGTCTTTTTGGGAAAATTATCAAACTTTTTAAAGTCTCAGTTGCTCCCTAGAAAAGAGGGCTAGTAGTTAGCTATACATATGCATAGCTAGCTTATTGACTTGTGATGAGGATTCAATTGGATAATTCATTAAGTATCTTATTATACAATACCTAGAACATCAAACCAATTTCATAAATATTATTTATCACTACTACTGCTGTTATGAAATAATTAGGAGATAATTTTAGCCCCTCCTTGACCACAGAACATCTCTGGGGAAAACTAAGTTTTCAAATGCCATTGTCAAATGTTCAACAATATTCAAAAATGAGTGAAGATAGCTTTTTCTAAAGCTAAATATATTCACCATTGTACATGTTATGATGTCCTTCATATATTCACGGTATTAAGAGGAACAATTAGGGAGGATTAAAAATATATGTTTATGTACTTTTTAAATTACCAAATTAAAAAGTAGCCAATGCTTTGTCCATATAATTTTTTCCATAATTTTACTGTGCCAGGGACCTCAGAATACTCTGCACAGATCACTTCCTCAGCAGCCTGTGCAGATGCTTCTCCGTGGCGTCTCTTTTATCAGAGGAGTACCTACTCACCCCTTGCTCTCTGGTCCCCAATTTCTATTTGCCCAAAGCATAATCTCTCTGTGAAATTATACATTTATTCATTCATCTATTTATTGCCAGTTTCCCCCTTAGAATGTGAATTCCAGAAACTTCTATTAACTTCTGTATCTGCAGCTTTTAGAACAGCCCTTGACACATATTGGTATGTGAGGTCCTTAAAAACAAAAAGACTTCAAAATAAATGAATAATTTTGACTTCTGTGGCTGCGGGGTCTTGGGTTCTATGACCAGATAGAGCCTATGTACATGAATACCAGCTCTGCCACTGTGCTTATATAAGCAAGATAGCCACAAACATTACTGTGAAGGCTAAGTGAAAAAATAAAAATAAAGTTTCTGCATATACTAGTCTCCCTTCAATTGCTCTGTCTCTGACCCTGGCTTGACTTTAGTTTTTTTCCAAAGTATCTTCCAAGTCTGATGTCCTGATAGCTATGTAGGGGAGAATAATAGAATGGCTTTTCCTCACCTGTCACAGGCGTCATGGTTGACACTCTATCAACAAATGACAGATTAGCAAGAGAAAAACATAACAAATTTATTTATCAAAATTTTAACATGACATGGGATAGTACAGAAATGAAAACCCAAAGACGCAGGGAAAATTATATTTTTGAGTTCAATGAAGAATGACAGTTAAGTAGAAGTATGATTGGACAAAAACGATTTGATTTAATGACAACATACTGGGGGAAACTCAGCAAAGCCTTTTGGTTCAGATTCTTCTTGGCCTCTGTAAGGCAGTCCTTCTCCCCAGGTGTGGAGCAGAATCTCTCTGGAATGAAAGTTTTATGATCAACTGTTGGATAAGGTCAGAGCTCAGAGAATTCGCTTATGACTGTGGTGCACATAGAAAGGCAGGATAAGGTTGGAGTGACCTTGTTTCTGCAGCTTTCTCAAGCTTCAAAATGCCATAAAGTTATTATGTTTTGAGCCCCAAATCTTTGACATATGATGCCACCCCATGTAAAGTCGGGAACATCATATACTCCTCCTGCATCCCGTTGCTGAGACAAATGCAGCCTGAATTAGAGAGCACATGGGTGTCAGCTGCATGAAGCACCCAGTCATAGGTATCCAGAAAGACAAAAAGTCTCCGTGGCAGAGACCCTAAGGATCTCTTTCTTGCTGAGTCCCAGGGCCAAGTGCAATAGGTGGCACATGGCAGGCAGCCTGGTAACATTGACTAAAGAGACGAATCCAATTACTGGTGGTGAGGAAGAACAATCATGACCCAAAGACAAGAACACAGGTTTGTAGACTCTCAAAACCACATGGGGTGGGGACTGAGCCACTAAAGAGAAAGAGGAACCTTGGGAGAAGAAATGTATGAAAGTTGCACAGGGAACACAAAGGAAGGTCTTGTCTACAATGATCCTGGCTTGTCTGAAGACCCAAGAAGTGGGAAATAGTCTCAATTGCCTGGATGGTTGGTGTTTAAAGGAGAAATCAAATCAAGTGTTATCATTTCCCACCTAGAGACAAAACAGGGAGAATGGATTTGCTCATCTGTGATCAGCCCCAAGGTAGAAACAAAAGGGAGGGCACCTTACCCCCTGCTCCACTGTGGGGGTGCTTGACTTCTTTCCTCTCCTCTCGTGTTTTCCCCTCAGGTCCCAGGACAGATGTGTGCTGTGGTGGAGGAAGAAAGAGGCTCAGCTTCACCTTCCTGAGACTCACTTTCCCTACCTGCAAAATGGGTATAACAATAAACTCCTATAAGAGGGCCTGTATAAAGAATAAATGTTATGTGTTCCACACACCATACAGAGCACAGCAGCTGTGCTGGAACATCCCTCAACAAGGGAGGATGCGGGGTTTGTGAATCCTGGCCCAGGTGTGCCCTTTGAAATGTCCCCTCGCCTTTCTATCTTCACTTTCCACTTCTGAGAAAAAGAAAAGATGGTGATGAATCAGATCTAGATCCAAAACTCCCTGAATCGTTTCAATACATTTGTTTTCGTGGACTGATACAGACAAATAAGTCCTTTTTGTGATTATTATATTCACACCTTAGAATATTTCCACCGTCAAAGCTCCAGGATTACTGAAGAGAAATTATTATTTTCAAAATTGAGGAAAAGGAAGGAAGATAGGAAAGGGGAAAGGAAAGAAGAAATGAGGAAGATGAGACTCCAGTTCTATCAAGCTGGTCTTATAAGGTTGATTTGTACCCTTTGACCACATCTGGGACTCTACCCCAGGAAAATAATAGATAATAGATAGATAGATGATAGATAGGTGATAGATACAGAGATTATTGTGATAGATAAGTAGATAAATGGATGATAGATGATAGACATAAAGATAGAGGAGTTTTCTTTGTTTCTTTAAAGTTTAGGCACAAAGATATTTGTGACTTACTTAAAAAAGTGAAGAAGAAGAAATACTTAAAAGGGACCCTAACATAGGTAAAACTGTGGCATAAGCCCCCACAAAATTGTCAATACAATTTAAATAACACATTTTGGTTTGTACAGCAACTTTATAATATAATGTAACATTTTTAAAATGTAGAGTATAAATAGAACAAACAGTACGATCAAAGAACTGTGCTTCTTTCTAGCTTCTTACATTTTACAAATATCCTTTACCATGTTTTAGGAATAGATATATAATTCATTCATCAGGAAGCAGCTCATGCCCTGAGCTGAGTGGTCACTCACGATGAGAGCTCAGGTTAGTCTTATCTGTGCTAACATTCATCCCTTAACTTCTCTTCAAACCCTGCACTGCGTGAGAGCTGCGAGGGGACCACCAACCCTCCTGCAGGGAAAGGCAGGGGAATGGCTGGCTGTCTGGAGATTCTAACCCCCTTCATCAACTGGGACAGACCCGCTCACTCTGCTGTGAGGAGCAACCCTGTGGAGCAAGCAACAAATGGCCAAATAATTCACAATCTGGAACATTACCACTCATGCTGCAGACACATTGATTCAGGGAGCTGCATGCAGTTGCCGCCCAAGATGTCTGCTCCACCAAGAGCATTTGGCCTGTTCAGGTGATGCACAGGCCCAGTTGCTGTGTAGTTTTCTTTAGACTTGAGAATTAACATGAATGGGGGGAGAGATTGGAAAGTTTTTAAGGATTCAAATTTTGACTTAACTTTTTATTGGTGCAATTAACTTTTAATTAACACCAGGAAGAAACAAAGAAGAAAAAAAAAAAAGGGCTGTGTCATCAATGTGCCCAGATGTCAGTTGCTGTTCAGTTGTTGGCACTTACTTTTTATTGCACCTAAAACTCGTCAGATGCACTTTGAAGTTATTTAGCCTTCTTTATAATTAGAGTTAGCAAGACCAGCCTTTCTTAGCACCAGAATGTTTTTTAAATACCTGTCACCATAATGAAAGTTTCCTTCCTTGTGAAATCCGTAATTATAACGTATCCTGTGTTATACTGCTAAGTTTATTTTATTTTTTAAATTTTATTTTTTTGCAGTTTTTGGCCAGGGCCAGGTTTGAACCTGCCACCTCTGGTATATGGGGCCGGCGCCCTACTCATTTGAGCCACAGGTGCCGCCCTGCTAAGTTTATTTTAGATGACAAAGTCATTGCCTCTTCAGCCATCATCACTGAAAGCAGGCTGTAAGAACGCCTAAGGCTACCAGGATGAGAGAAGAAAAGCTGGGCACATCTACATTTTTAACATTGCAAGTTCAGTGTCAACAAAACTCTTAATTGTAGGGAGAAGTCTCTGTCACTGACAAGCAACTAGTGTTGTGGGTTAAAGGTGGTCCCCCCAAAAGAAATATTTATATCCTAACCCTGGATGGGTTGAATGCAATCTTATCTGGAGAAGAGGTCTTTGCAGATGTAATTAAGGATCTCAAGATGAGATCACCCTGGATTGGGTGTCCCTAAATTCAGTGACAAGTGTTTCTATAAGAGATACTAGGAGAGCAGACACAGAGAAGATTGTGTCACAGTAGGGATAGAGATTAAAGAGATGCAGCCACAAAACAAGGGATGTCTGAGGTTTGCAGGTGCTTGAAGAGTCCAAGGATGGGCTCGTCCCCAAGACATCAGACAAGTGTGGTCCTGACACCTTGATTTGCGACTTCACACCACATGACTGTGATAGAATAAATTGCTATTATTTTAAACCACTCAGTTTGTGGCAATTTGTTACAGCAGCCTAGGAAACTATAATAAGACACCAACAGCATGGTCTGGGTCACTTTAATTCACCTCCCTCACCACCCCCCAGTCCTCATTTGTTAGATAAAGATAGTAACCCCCACCTGTTGGATTGTAATAAGTGTTTAGTTGGTGTTCAGTAAACAATCACTGTAGTTATTACATTGTTAATACTTTCAAGTTCACAAAAATTGAACACAAGCAATAGTCAGAGACCCAAGGAAACTTGGAACTCTGTTCTTTTCTTTTCACAGCATGCACTGTAAAAGACTGGACTCCGTTAGCACACCCCTGTGGTGGGTAAAGCTTAAATTATTCAAAGTTTGCTCTCAGGGAGTTTTCTCAATGGCCTCCTCCTATACTGAGGTACATGGTAAATGCTAAGCTTAGTAAATATTAAACTAAATAAAGCAGTCCAGGAAACAGGTGTAATTAAGCTGGTGTTACAGTCTACTAATTCCCTTTATAGGAACAAAACAATGGGCTTTCCATAAAAGAAACCCACTTGAACCACAGGCTGGAAAATCTTGCGCAAGTCGAGTGTTAATTTGATCAGCCAACCACCTTTCTCCCCTCATCACTCTAGTCTAGTTAAGACAAACTGTCTCCAATTTCAGGAAGAAATCCAATCTCTCTGTCTTGTGCATAGGTCCTCTTGAGGCATTCAACCATCCTTTTATCGATATTACCCTCCGTCAACTTTTAGCATCTACTTTTTACTTCTTTCATTTTCCTACAACCATAGTAGCTGGGCCCCCAGAAACTGTCCTGTGGACATTGGTCACAGTCTCCTAACACACCCTGTTCTTCCCAAGTACACATCCACCAGAGACCACTTGTGCACAGCAGCCAGAGTGAATAAACTTTTAAAACCATAATAAGTCCAAGCCAGCCCAAAGCCCCCAGGGCCATCCTGTAACACTTAGAAGAGAATCCAAGGGTCTTGCCTAGGACTCAATAGCCAAGGTGCTGTTTCTACTCCAATCTTCTCCCCTGTGCTCAGTCACCCTCATCCTTTTTCTGTTTCCCAAGTGCTCCTAGCTCATTCTTTCCTTTGGAACTGTCCTCCAGTTAGTCCCCCCTGCCTGTAGGACAATCCCTTCCCTTTCCTATGGCTAACTCTCTCAGAAACACTGTCTCTGACTGACAATCAGCCACTTTCAATTTACCACCCTGTTTCATTGTCTCCTCAGCATTTATCACCATCTGAATCACAGTGCTCATCAATTCGTTCACTTGGTTTCTATCTGTCTCCCTTTATCGAACATTAAACTTCTGGAGTGCAGGGACCCTACCCATCTTGTACATGGTGTTGCCCTCACTGCTAGAAAAGTGCCTGGCCCATCCCATCGATACACGAATGGATTAATAAACTGTGGTACATGTATACCATGGAATATTATGTAACCAGCTTCTTGTTTTGAACTGTACAGTCCTTGTTGGGTTAACTATGTCTGTGTACCAGGCTCTGGACTGCAACAGTATGCCCTCCATAGATAATGTGTACTCAAAGTGTGATACCCTTGATGGATGACTCTGGCTGGAGACGTCATGTTCACACTAAAATTATTATTTTCTGGTTGCATCATAATGTGCAGGAAATGTTGGAAAATCTGGAAGAAGTAGCTTATTGGCATAAATTTGGTGTGACATTTTAGAGGGTCTATCTTGAAGCTATGTAACTGTAGAGATATTTTATAAAAAAGGAGATCAAAGAGATTATCAAAAAACATCATCAGGGATGACAATATATCCTGATGTTTTGAATGATTTTTATGAGAGAAGAATATAATGGTAGTATAGAGATAGAGATATTTCTGTGGAAAGGGACACAAATTTACTCAAGTTTCACTGAAAGCAGTAGAATAGCCTTCTGATCCTAAAGATTGCTAAAGGGATTATAATCTCCTACTTTTTAAACTCTCTATTTATACAATTTCTATCAATTATATGTATACATATATATGCAAAAAATGCTTTATAAATCTGTATATGTAACAACACTCAAACTTCATTTAAAACATATTTGAAAGTCTTGAATTTGACATTCTATGAATCACTTTGTAGTTATGAATGGAGACGTAAACCAATAATCATTGCTTAGAGTTATTTGTATGTTGATTAAAGACTTCCATTAGTATTATGCATTTTCTAAAATTTAAATTGATTCTCATAAGCATAAACACTGCATTACCACTTTCATAAATATGGTCAAACAGACCACTATAAAAGGAAACACGACTAATAGGAATGTGCATGCTTCACAGTATATTTTCAGAATCCCCTGTCTATTGATTTTGTTTATAAAATAATACAAAATCTTATCTTACATTTTTACTTTGAAATTAATTTTGGAAGGATGAGGAGAAAGGTAAAGCTAGAAATCAGGTGCTCAATGCACATTGTTGCATTTTCTAATCCCACAGCATGAAGCAATGCTGGATATTCATTGCAATAGTGTATTTTTTCTAGGTTAAAGTCTAAATTTATCTCCATTATAAATCGTCATATTCATCTTTTCACTGGGTCATAGAGTTGGCTTCCCTCTTATTCTTTCTCTCCCAGTCATCCCCATTATATTTATTTCTGTCCTATATTTTTCAACATTTTTTAAAGTTTGTCTTTCTAGCAATTTCTGGATCTTATTAGTTGGACTCAGACTCTTCATGCAAACTCCCCCCAACACATACCTTTGGGGAGTCTACTTTCCTGAATTCATTTCATTTGTGTAAATCATTTCAATAAATCGTCTTTCAATAAATCTCAATATCCCCACAGAGTGCGCAATCTCTAATTATTCTATCACTGATTTGATCTTTCCCTGGCTAACACTTATATCAATTACCCTTCATCCTTATGAATTTTTTTCTTTCAATTTCTCTTAATAAGTGTTTAGCATCAGGGAAGCATTAACAAGTGTCTGTAAGCCAAGAAATGTCATTTTAAAAGAAATATTTTGAAACTATTCAAATTAACTTGCCACATGCCGGGGCGTATGGCTTGGATGCTCACAAAGACCACATGTTGTACATATGCAGAATTTATTATCTGAACTGGAATATACATGCTGAGAGTCACTATTATTCTCCATAAATACCCTAGCAAAAAATAATAATAATTGGCACAAAATATTCTCTTGTATAATATTACCAAACTAAAACTACTTACTATCCACTGCTGTGAAGTGATTGTTAACAGTTTTATAGCAGATTTGTTCAAATGCATATTTTGTTAAAATCTAAGCGTGAAGTTGGGAACCCTGCCAAAGCCAAATCCCTTACTGAAAGACATTTAAGGATCAACATTTTAAATTAACTTTCAAGAACTCTAATATCCAAATAAATCATGAGATTATTACATAAGTTTGCTGTCTTCTTCATCCATCACTGAGGCCTCCTCATAAAATCAAGCTATTTTAAATATTATGAGATGAGCATATTAGGTTGTATTTATGCTGTAATCAGAAATGAACAAAATCTCTCTACATACATTGTGCTCTAGATAATGGATCTAGAAATTAAGTTAATTAATTGAGAAATTAAGTTTTCATTGTCATTTTATTAAATTCTAAATTTTGTGAAAAATAACTAGAGTCCACTAATTGTCAGCTTTATTTTAAAAGGAAATATTTGTCCCGTGAGCTAGATAACTGTGTGTTAATAGCTAAGTGTCACAGAACAGTGAACTTACCTTATGTTTTACTTGTTAGGTGGAGGGGATTTAAAGAAATAAATATAAAACCAGGGCACCAATCCTGTGATTTATGCATCTTCTCTTTACCCATTTCTAATAACTCAGATTCTCTGATGCAGGATTCACATTTTTGATGACTGATGGGAATCAATGATTCTCCTAACTTTTTAAATCCTGTTACCTGAGCTAGGAGCAACAGATGTTTTTATGTGAGTGTGCACAGGCACACAGATAGTCTTTTGTTAGTGTCTTGACATCAAACAGATAATCACTGCCTTTTTAAAATATGGAGTGACCTCTTTATATTATTGTGGTAACTTACAGATAATTTCCATATCATGTATTTAGAACATTACCTGACATATAAGCACCTTGTAAGTTAGCTTTCTAAAAAAAAATCTTTTATTTATGTATAAATAATTTATGACATAGTATATATGGGATTGTTGACTTGTTTTTCCTGTTATAATACCTATCTTACCCTGTTTTGCTCTTTGGGTAGAGTACATATTGCTGTTTCCTTGTAATCCATCTTCTCTGAGGAACAATTTCAGTTTCCTTTCAAGTATCCACATAGTTCCCCTATGTTCTGGGGAAAGAGAGTGCTAATCCTCTACAGTTGGCTAACAGGTTAAAAATTTCTTTTTTGGTGTCTTATTCAGGGAGTGAGTAATTTTAAAAAAGGGGTTTTTTACTTTCATATCATATTTGATGTAGTTTTACTCTTGGATCTACCTAGCATAAAAAATGGACTAACATACTGTCTACCTAAAAAACAAAATATAAATATACATATATGTGTATATATACAGTAAACTTCATTTGTAATAATGAATTGGAAGAGAAAAGTAGGTAATGAGTAAAACACATAACATGTGTGTCTGGGTTCATCTTTTGTTCTCATAGCATTGCATATACTGATTATAAATCTATGATATCATAGAGACTCATATTAATTGTTTTGGTATTTTTAAATATATAGAAATCTAGTGCAGAGCTAGAAAGAATGTTGCCCCAGATAGTTATGTTACGCAGAAAGTTTTTAATATTAATTATTTACTTTAAATTCGAGATATCAATGTTTCATGACACCATAGAAATACAAAATATCATGATAGTGCTCTCTCTCTTCCATTCTCTAGAAAAGAAAAGGAGAGAGAGGGTTAGTCTGATGAATTTTTCTTATAAATTCCACAATTAATAAAACTATGCTTGTTAGTTATTTCACAATTCTATCAAATAGTTGCTATTTTTTATCTCATTACTACAAGTGAGAGAAATGAGGTTTTAAAAAGTACCTTTCCTGAAATCACCTAAATAATGAGGAAAACAAAAAAAGCTGGAAGTCAAATTTTCAGCCCAGATTCCAGAAAACAAAGTAATTTCTAAATTATACATAAAATTGTGTCAGTTTTATAGACTGTTAAAATTGAAAACCAAATAGATAATGTGAGTTAAATATTTGAAAACAGTTCTTGAAAATTCAGGTAAAGTATTTAAAATTACTGTATATGTTCAATTTAAGAGAAAATGCTTACTATTATGTTTACTTTTTATAAGAATATGTTTAAAAAAGAAACAGAATTTAGAAATCTAAAAAAAATTACTTCAACAGTTTCCAATCAAACATCAACTTTTAGAAGTTGAGTGAGCCGTTAAAGACCTATTTTTCCATATTAAGCCATCATATGCAAAAAAGATACAAGTGGATTAATTACAATCACAAAGATACAAGTAGATATTTCAATCATATTAAAATTTAACATGCCACATCTTTAAAAACAGGCTTACTGTTTTTACTGTTTTTTTTTTCTTTTTGGAATAATTGGACCCTTAAAAGCTATCCACTATAAGTATATAAGTATTTTATACTTGCTATGTCTTTTTTTTCTTGCTATGTCTTTTTAATTACATTTTTAGAACAGAAAACAAGTGTACATTTTAATGAGAAATTGATAAACTCTGAATTAATAAATTTTCCCATAGACATCTATTTAAAAAAGAAAGAAGAGGATAGACCCTCCCCAAGGTGCCAAAACTTCACAGGGAAAGCTAAAATATGGTGATGTAAGGAAATTCAATAATAAACCTCTTCTTTTATGTAATCATTTAATTCACAGATGGTTAGGGTAGACAAACCAATTGTTAATTACTAACTTAGTTGCATTCAAAGCCCAGTTTAATACGATTTGGCCTTAAATAACTCACACTCAAATAGGGAAAGCAATTAAAAATAGTAAAAACAATAACAACATAAAACAATACAAATTTCAAATCTACTGTGTTAAGTAACCCATAGGCATATGACTAAAATGAACGTAAAAGGAAAAAGGAGGAATTATTAACTACAGGAAACCTGTGAAAGTAGGTTTCTATGTGACTTTGGGAGAATAGTAAAAGAGTCATACAACTATTTTCCAGACCACAGATGCCAGCCCTGAGTTGTATACCAGAAATAAAGGACCTTCTGGAATAAATATGGCTAACCAATGGCTTTCCAACATTGAGAAAATAAGGTGGGAAAAATAGTAGGTTTAAAACAAACATGGTGACATAGCTACACATAATTATAACGAAGAAAGATTTGACATAATACTTTAAAGAGTAAGAAAATAAGAGTACAAACATCATTTATATAGCTCCTCAGGGATGATGTATAATACAGAGGTTACTTAATCAACTTGAAACATTTATTCATATTCCCTCACTATTTATAAATTACAACCTGATCCATTTGAACACCTGTAAATGACTGTTTCTTCTAGGAATACTTGAGACTTAGTGTGCTACCTATTCTGCATTACTTTTTGCAATTCTGTTGAGTATATTCTTAGACACACTACATCATATACCAAGGGTGCCAAAAACTGTGTACACATTTTTTAAAAAGGAAAAAAAAACTGCATTAAAATTGTAATACTCAATATGTACCAACAACATTTATTATCTTGTATGTTGTATTGTACCTCTTATAATTGCAAAAGTCACACGTGATTTGATTATTACAATTTTATAACAGCTTTTTTTTCCCTTGCTTATAATGTATATACCTCTTTTGGCACCATCTGTATAAAATAAATAATTACAAAGATGTTGGCCAGAGACAGTATATGTTAGTAGACCAGTAAGTAAGGTATTTTGTGAGCAATGAGATCAATTATCACATTAAAAATGTCTTCATAAGGTCTTTGCTAAAAATATATTTTAACATTTAAATAAAAATTCAAGTCATTTCTACTTGTTTACCCCAAATTTAAGATGTTAAAAATAGTAAGTTAAAATGTGTTCTAACCCCATCTAAAATCATTTTTTTAAGGAAAAAGACAACACATTTTTTTCTAAACCTATTTATATTTTAATAGTGACAGTTAAAGTGCACATTTCATAACCTTCATTCAAGTATGTTACCTTTTCCTCCTTTTTCATACCTCCCACTGATAAATATATGCAACCTTCCACTATAGTGTAACAAGATATTGAGGCTGTTCCCCTGGTCACCACAGCCATTTGAACACTTGTGTCACCAGCAAGCACAATAAAGATTCTGTCAAAATGTATTAAGTGTTGCATTGCTTTTCAAAAGTACATTCTTGTTTGCTTCAAGTAGTAAATGGAGACCAATTTATGAAATTAGAAAAGGTCTCAGCACCCAGGCTGGTTTTTATGGTATTTCATGTTTTTGGTATTGCTTTGGTTGGTATTGAAAATTCAAATAAAATGCATTTCTATCTTTCCTGTATCAAATGAACCTTTTTGTCATTATTATAACATATTTCTAGTTGCTCAGTATTGTTAGTATTAGATTGTGTCTGCTTCAATGCATTTTATTTACAACCATCTAATCATATTAGAAAATGAGCACAGTGACGCTTACATAAATGCTGAAAATAAAACATGAAAACTTTACAGTGGACTGCCTTTCCAGCATGTTTTACGAAACACATAAGAACAACAAAAAAGAACATAATACAGTTTCTGATCAATGAGAAAAGCTCTAAACAAATAATTGTATTATCCATCAAAGTCTGTTAATGTTTTAAAAATGAAAATCCACATATAAGAATATTAAACTTCTTAGCCCAGGAAGTAATTTTCTTTTACGAATTACTGTTACAAACACTAAAGGAATGTGCATTAGACATGAAAATTTACACCCATTCTTCCATTAGATTATTTAATGTACTGTTGATAAGAAAATTTTAATAGCAGTAACTTACAGTCCTGCAAAATTTCTTAAGCACTGATAATCTAAAATGTTTTATGCACATCATACATGACTTCCCTCTAAAAGTCATCTTTTTTCCTTCTACTATATATATATATACACACTAAAAGTTTATGTTTGAACATTTTTTTATATTGTGCCTTTTAGCTTTTATTCTATGATATTCTCAAACCTGATCCTTACTGTACAATCAGATATCACCCCAGCTATAGATAATTTGTCTTCAAAAGGTAATACGCTTGGGTTTTACCTTTTACTATATTTACTCACATATTATTACTTTGTTTTAGCATTAGCTTTGAATTGCTTGCTCCTTTAACCCTAATGCTGCTATTTATCTTTGTGGTGCTTGAAATAAAATTATGCTATTAATTTGCTTTATCTGCTATTTTTCCTTCAGTTTCTTTCCAATGAGCTTACCTTTTACTAAAGCAAAAAAGTTGGCGCAAACTTATAAAGTATTGACCACTTCAGATCCCTGAAAACTATGTTTTCTATTATTCTTTTTCCATACTACCTGTGTAGGTTTTAATCTATTTTATAAGTTATAGAGCTATGAATCTCAACGCAGGAAGTAATACACATAAAACTTAAGGGCTGTGACTGAAAATGTTTTGTTGTTTGAAACTTATTTTAAGTGCTAAATATAGCAGAATCCCAAATAACTTATCAAAGGTATTCTTAGAAAAAGTGGCTTTTTCCCCCTCTCATAATATTGAAACTCTCTTTTTCTCACAAGAGAATGTATCTTATTGAAGAAAACAACAGGCCAAGAACCACTTGAACAGAAAACTTTTCAGGAGTTTTCAAATATGAATTTCTGTTATCTCAGGTTTCTATTTTTTATGATAAACCTCAAAAATAAAATGAGTGCTGAGAAAACATACAAAAAATTTTTAAACACATTAAATGAAAAACAATACATCTTTCACATTTCATGTATTTTAATGAAGTGTTAACCTTAAGAAATTATTATGAACTGGCAGTAACTAGCTTCAAGACAAAATGAGGAACATTAAACAGAATATAATTCAAAATCATAATAATTCACAAATATCAACAGCATAAAATCGTCAGGTATCTATGTGCATAAATTTGGATCCTTTCTTGTTACTTTCTAATAATGGGCCCTTCCTGTAACCAAAGAATCTGCTCCCCATGGAGCTTTGAACTTGTGACTCTTACCTGTAGAAGCAGCTGCTATCCTTTTTGTATGATTCTAATTCAATATCACAATGGATTCCTTTCCTAGGATCTTAAAAGAGTGCCTGATTAAAAGTGACTATCATGATTTATTCAATAATTATGTAGTGAGTCTGAAGAACTTGCAGAAATATCATGAAAGAAACACAGATGTGCTTTTGTATTCTTGAGTGTTTATAATCTAATAGTGGTAGATAAAATAATATTTTAAAAGTTACCAAACAAAGCATCAAATGCTAGCTGCCATGTGAATATTGGCAACAATAAGTGACATAGATTTTAGAGAAATGAGCAAACTGAACGATTATGGCTGGGAAGAATGTTCAGGATATTGTCATAGTGACCTGAAATAAATATGAAAGCTAGATTGTTTTGGTGGGTAATAGTTACAAAAGGGAGATGGCATTTAATTCACAGATAGTAACATAATTCCTTTAACTTAAATTATTGATAACTTTGGAAGGTTAGTGGCTAATGCTTAAAAAAGAATTCTACAGCTTGAAAGGTCTTGTGACATATAAAAAAAGAAGACAAAATTCTAGATATCTCACATGATATGGATTATAAAGATAGTTAGTGAACTCTGGATGACCTAACTTGTATGGTTCTGTCCACTACCAATTGCCTTCAGACTAAATGACACAATCACTATGTTTTTGTTAAGATTTCATTTTAAAACTTTTAGTTAAATAAACATGCTGAATGACTTATGTTTTTGTCTCCTTTTCTTGGGCAATATCAAAATAGATTCATTTTTCTAAAATGTCAGTAGACAGCAATGAATAAGAAGAATAAAACTAATTCATTCAATTAATAGTTGCTGTTCTTACACTTCTTAGGACCTGTGTGGCCTTAGGCAAGCCTATACTGTGAAGATGAGAAGATCAACCTGTGCCATTTCTCCGTTCGGTGATAGTTCATGCAGAAGAATGGTTTCCAGTTCTTTTCAAGTTGTCACAAAAGATACTATATCGCCATTTTTTTCTTTATGGTTGAGTAGTATTCCATGGTATACATATGTATCCCCTAAAATTCTAAATGTAAAAAAAAAAGATATTAAAAACTTACCTATTGGGGATTTTAGAATAATTAAATAAGATTATGTATATTAATAATAAATGCATACTTTAATATCTAGTCCATAATAAGGATTCAATAAATATTAATAGCATCATATTATTTTAAAATAATTATCAAAATATATTACCTGATATTTTGATAATATTCCTGTTATATGTTCACGTACTATAACTATGTAATAATTTTATAAAAATGATTAGTATTTTAATTTTACTAATATTGTCCTTTTATATGTAACTATACAATATATTCTTATTTTCTATTTCAAATTAAATATTTTTTCTGAAAAAATGGAGAACTCAAGAATGTAGAAAGAAAGAAGAAATATTTATCATTGAACAACTTAGACTTAAATGTGTGAATATTTTGATGTCATAAGATTTAAAATAAACATATGTATTTTTCTTAACCAATAACTTAGCATTTTGCTGAATGTACTGATTTGTAGCTTGCCTTTCTGCATTAAAAAACTGATGTTAACATTTTCCAAATTCTGAAATATTAAATCATGATTTTTAGAGGCTGTATAGTATACTATAATGTCAAATTTAGCTTTGACAACCTAACATTATGTTATGTTAAATGCTTAAATGTTTTATATTAAATGCCTTATGTTTTTATCTCCTTTTATAATTTAAAAGATGAAATCATCTTTCTGCAACATAATAAATCCACATCATCTTGAAAATAAAATGTAGGGCTAGGCACGATGAGACTGAGGAGAGAGGACTTCAGGCATCTCTGACAGGCAGGATCTGCCCAGAAACTTCCCTTTGGGGACACAGGGAGACAGTGTGAGGCTTCTGGACACCCTGAGGAAGGCTAAAGCAGTGGAGATTGGGCAAGTGGTTGCGTCGGTTCATTCGGTCTGATCCTGTCGGCAGTTATGGGTGGGGCAGCAGTGGGACTACAGGCTGGAAGGGCCTTGCTGTGAGCCATTTGGGTTTCTTTTGGACTTGGCATTCGGTTGAACTGCCTTGGGAGAATTTGGGCAGGAGTATGGGGTTTTTTGAGTGTTGTCTGGGGCCCCAGATTGGGCCACCAAGCCAGATGGAGCTGCCAGTGTTTAGTGGTGGGCTGTGTGGAGCCATTGTGGGAGAACTGCCCTGGCAAGCTCCACCCTCAGGGTTGCAGAATAGGCATTGGGCAGGAGCGAGTAATCTAGTGACTAAGCAACCTAAAGGCGGAAACTGAGACGCCTTGCACCCTTAGCCCTCAGGGGCATAGGGTGAGACCGGTTTGGGCACACTGGGTAAGTGGATAGCCACTCAAGGAGTGATCCCAGCCATAGTGCTTTCCTGGGAAAGCTTCGGCTTAGCCCAAGTTAGCAATTTAAAGTGTCTTCTAAGCAGGCTGAGGAGGATTTAAGCTCTCCAGCCTGCAGGGTTTGAGAAATCATTAGAAACACAGGGTCACTCCCTACAAAGATCCAGTAACAACTCTGACAGGGTCTGATCTGGGAGAGACACCTCCCCAACTCTGAGGAAGGTCATAGGCAATAGTGAAAAATAATCATGAGGCAGAATCAACATAAAAACTCTGGCAATATGAATAACCAGAGTAGATCAACTCCCCCAAGGAATGACAAGGTAGATGAAGCACAAGATCCCTTGCATAAGCAAATGGCTGAGATGTCAGAAGTTGAATTCAGAGTCTGGATAGCAA
>CAUYON010035815.1:0-16036 GCA_963573935.1 Arctocebus calabarensis
CCACCGCCCCCCCCCGCGCCCCAAACACAACACAAAAACAAAAACCACAATCCCCGGTGGGGGCTGGGGGCGGACGCGAGGAACGCCCCAGACGGGGGGGGAATCAGTGTGCCCCAGCTTAATGGGCACAACATAAGAGTATATGGCACACTTCCTGACTGTGGTGGGACCTCAACTAACAAATGCAAATGTTGTAACCTGATTGTACCCTCCTATTAATTTGAAATTAAAAAAAGAAACAACTCTTCTTTTTAGAATTTTCTTGGCAGTCTGTCCCAATGACTTCCTCTTACATCTCACTGGCCACCCCTCTCTGCAAGGAAGCTTGAGGAATGTTATTAACCTGACATGTCCAAAAACATACAGGTTTTGTTGTTAAGGAGGCAGGGTAATATAAATACTGAGTGTCAGCTAGCAATTTCTACCACTCCAATAGAAGAAAGAGTAAAGAAATTTACATATCTTTGGAAGATACAAGACAAACTGGAGTGACTTGACTAATGAAGCCCAAAGAGAAAACACTTTCTAGAATTTTCTGTGGCTGTTGAAGAGACGGTGGAAACTGATCTACCTAATAAAACCCCAGAAAATTTCTAGGCTAGGAGTCAGCACCTGAACAGAAGGCAGAAGAACGAAGTGGGCTAAAAAGAGAAAGAATAGAAAAATATCTACATATGGACACACACCTTGTTAGCAGCATCTTCCCCGCTCTTGCCCAGAGAGCAGGCAGGCAGTATTAAATCGCAGGCAAAACAAAATAAAACCCAAGGAACCTGAACAAAATAGTCAAAGAAAGGCCAAGCCTGATGGCTCACACCTATAATTCTTGAGGTGGAGCACTGTGGAAGACCAAGGTGGGAGGATCACTTGAGCTCAGGAATTGGAGAACAGCCTGAGCAAAAGCAAGACCCTGTCGCTACTAAAAAAAAAAAAAGAAAAGAAAAGTTAGCCAGGCATAGTGGATCAGGCAGGGATTGTTTGAGCTCAGGAATTTGAGGTTGCTGTGAACCATGATAATGGCACTGCACTCCAGTCTGGACAACAGAGTGACAATCTGTCTCAAAAAATATTTTTATTTTCTCAAAGAGAGCTAAGACTCTGGTTAACAGGTTGGCACTAAGGATTTGGCCTTCTTTAGGTTCTTATGTGGTGCCCCTGCAGCCTGACAGCCTTCATCTTACCTGCCTTACCAAGAGCTCTGAGTCAGAAGTCCTGCTTGAAAATAGACAACACAGTGGAAACTCCATCCTATAAAGAGTTGCACTTGCAAAGCGACCCCCCAAATGCCAAAGAAGCCAAGAAGCCAACGAAAGAGGCAGACAAATTCAGTTTGTTGGTCTAGGATGCTTTATTAGGGGGATTTACAGGCAGAAGTGTGGCCTTGGGCAGCCGCAAGACAAATAGATGTGCACGCAGCAACGCCTGCAGACCCAGGCTTCTATCTGGGGGAAAGCATGCGTGCTCTGGAAAGAATGTGTAGGTGGTGGAGAGGATGCTGGTGGCGTCACCATGCCCCACCATCAAGGCTTGTTTGGCGCAAAGGTAAATGTAGTGAATAGTTCTTCTGTATAGAGTAATACATCAACTAGATATTTCAGAGGCATCCCCAGACTCAGGGTTTGTCAGGCAGATTAGCATTTAAAATAAAGTCACTCTTGTCCCCACACTCCACCCCTCTCATCAGGCTCTTACAAACTCACGCACCCACCTCTCTGCAATGGTCCCTGAGCCTTTAGAGAGGGGCATCTGTTGCCAGGTGCTGTCTGAATTTATTGTACAGCTGTCAAAAAAGGCCACAACAGCAATATAAACAAGGAGAAGTGGTTGATACCTATGACAAGGACAAGCCCCCAAATTAGTACTTTCTTTTCCTACAGAAGAAAGCCACTAGGAGAAGAGACGAAAGTCATGTTGCCAGAATTATTTAGAGAACTGCCCTTGTAAATGGTGCCCATCACTTCTCTGCACAGCCGATGCCACCGAGACAGACCGGAGGTGCCGGAAACGGTAACAAACCACGAACTCGGAGGCCTCCTTTCCCACGCTCAGCTCTTGGCCTAATGAGTCCAAGGTAGGAAGAGGTTCGTTCCTCCTTTTGGAGGGCAGAGCAACAGGAGCAGAAGACTGTAGTTTAGCAGATACGTGGCGGGCAGCCCTTTCCCCGCAAGCAGCATGACTGTGTTAGCTTCGTCCTGCTCGTTAGGACACAGGCAGCAGAGGATTATGGGTACACACCAAACATGCTGCCCAATGGGCGAAGGTGCCAGTATTTTCTCTAAGGTTAAAGGACAACAAAAGACCATGTCCAAAAGCCAATCAGGGGTGGGGTGCAGTGGCTCACATCTGTAACCCTAGCACTTTGGGAAGTCCAGGCAGGAACATTGCTTGAGGTCAGGAGTTCAAGACCAGACTGAGCAACATATCGAGATCCCATCTGTACAAAAGATTAAAAAATTAACCAGATGTTGTGGCAGGTGCCTGTAGTCCCAGCTACTTAGAAGGCTGAGACAGGAGGATCACTTGAACCCAGGAATATGAGATTGCCATGTGAGCTATGATCATGCCACTCCCCCCATGTCCTGGCAACAAAGACTTTGTCTCCAAAAAAAAAAAAAAAAACTAAATAAAAAAATAAAAAACAACAAAAAAAATCCAAAACAAAAATAAAACACAGAAGGCCAACCAGAGTGTCCTTTAAAAGGAGCCATGTTCCACTGTACTGGTATGTGGAGTATTTTGGCCCAGACTCCATCGGGATTAATGGAGACCGCTTTAGCTGGCCAGAGAATTCCTCACTCTGTGGCAAGAAATGTCCTATCCAACCAGGGAGAAATTTCCAGTTCAACCTCCATTTAAGTGTCCCCTGGTTAAAGGTTAAAGGTTAAAGGTCTTCGGGAGGTCGAAATAACATTGTCCATTGGCCTTTTTTCAGCTCCTATAGGAATGTGATTGGTTGGGCTATTTTTTTTTTTTTAAACTATGGTTAATGAACCCTCTTCTATGGTGGTCCCAAGTTGTTGGTATGGTGCCAGCCTCTGCATTTGTTTTAACCAAATTAAAGTTTTTAATGACTTGAGGCTAAACTTTAGCCCACCCATGCAAAGTATTGGATTGTGAAAAAGCTCAGTTGTATCTTTAAAATGTTTTTTGTTTTTTTTTTTAATCAACCCTGCTTCTTGGGGGTTATGTGGTAAATGAAATCTCCAATCTATGTCCTTTTAAGTGCCAATCTTGGACATAATGTCCAGTAACATGCAAAACTGAGTCACAGCATTGAGGGTATCTACACACGACACTGACTTGTTCCAATCCCATACTGATAACTGTCTGGTTTGCCCTTTGGGAGGGCCTGCAACAATCCCTCACCCTCATCCGAGAAGGGTGAGGTCTAGGAGAACAGATCTTCTCAAGGACAGCACAAGGATACACCTGCAGGGTCCTCTCCATGGTGACTCAGCTCTTGGGAATTTATACACTTAAATTCCTGGAACTTGGAAATTTCCAAGTTCTGTGAAATACTGTGGTTCTGCAGGGGCTGGACTAGCATATCCCACTTGATTCAAACTGGCCAAGGAAGGGTACCTGTGGGGTGGAACTTTTTGACTGTCAATAAAAAGGGAAAGACCAAGCCAGTTGGGGAGCGTGGCCATTCTATGGGTAAGCTCCTGGCTGGTGAATAAAGGCCTTCCTCTCATAAACATGGTGTTTGGGTGCTCATTCTCTCCTTCGGGACTCATCTTCCTGCAACACCATGGCGATATCTACTCATGAGGGCATGCTTTTGTCCCAAGATCACTGGCAGGGGTCCAGTGTAGTCTATCTGCCAGTGTCTCACAGGGACAGCTGCCTTATATATGTGGGATGTGGAGACACAGGTAGAAGCAAACTAAGCAGTCTTAGTGTCATCCCCAAATCTGCATGGTGGAGGGGCAGTCCCAGTCGCTTTTTCTGTCTGCCAGTTCACTCAAGCACTGCAGTCCCCACGATGTCCCTGTGCCAAATCAGCTACCTCAGATCACAGCCAGGGAGCCAGGGCTCTAATTATTTCTACGGTCTCAGGGTCCATGTCAGTAGGGGCTGAGTCTGACTGGTGCTCTGAAACATGGTACTCAGTTGTGCTCATGGTGGATTTTGTAGCCTCAAACGTCTGTCCACTGCCAGAAATCTCTGGCCCCTTGGGCAAGCCAAGCTGTAAACCTGTAGCTACTGCCCCCACTGTCTGTAGAGAGAATGACAGGCTGTGGCTCAAGGGTAGGAACACTACTTTGTTTCGTTCCCAGCTCAAGCCAGACCCATCTGAGTACCAAGCGTTTTCAGGAATAGGGGCTGTGCCTTCATGTACTATGAGAGTATTGGGGTGGGGTGGGGTCTCCACAATACACAATAGAGGAGCGCTGAGTCATATTGTGCTGGTCCTGAGACAGTGCCAGTCCCTTCCCAGAGGACTTTTGGAGAGCACAGTGTATATTGCAGGCATATATGACACTTTTGTAGAGTGGTGGGCTGGGCAGCAGCCGAGGCAAGCCTGGCAATCAGTCCTCCTATCCACCCCTTGATAGGG
This sequence comes from Arctocebus calabarensis, assembly GCA_963573935.1. Taxonomy (NCBI): domain Eukaryota; kingdom Metazoa; phylum Chordata; class Mammalia; order Primates; family Lorisidae; genus Arctocebus; species Arctocebus calabarensis. The sequence continues at coordinate 4,562 of CAUYON010035815.1, forward strand.
AGATCTGTTTTTGCTATTACCAGCAAAGCAGCCTTTATGGGTTCCATTTGCTGCAAGGCCTGTGTACCCCCAGGATCTCCTGTTCAGAGGGAAGTAGCAGGTTTCAGCACCTTCCTTCAATTGTGGCCAGAATCCTAGGAGAACTACTCTCCCATGCTGGACTTTCCAGAGAGCCCAGGAAGTCGCTTCAGGGTGTGTGGTCACATTTAAAGACATTGGTGTCTTTAGGGGGGGACCTGAGGCTTGTGACTGGGCTATTAATGTTTTAGCCTTTTCAAGTGCTGCTTCTTGTTCTTTATCCCAGAATCAACTGGGTGTCTTCTTTACTAGTTGGGGATGTAAACCTTGCACTGAACATGGAATAAAAGCCCACCTATACCCAAAAGAATGTGGAATGAAAGCCCACCTATACCCAAAAGAACGTGGAATCAAAACCCACCTATACCCAAAAGACCAAAAGGAAACATTGCACCTGTTTTACTGTCCCAGGTGTGGAAAATGGTTGTATTTTGTCAATGCACATTTTGAAATAAGGCATGTCTCCCCCGACCAAGAGACCCCCTAGGAGCTTTACAGCTGACCCTGGGCCCTGTGTCTCGTGTGGGTTGGAGAAGGGTGCAGAAGGCATGCAGTGTTGCTGCAGTAATGACAAGATTTCAGCGGAGGTGACTAGCAACAGGCAGTGGTGGACATAAAAGTTAGCTTTCTAGCAATCACACCATGATGATGGTAGGCTGTGTAGGTAGCCCTGGGGCAGCACTTGGGATGTTCACTGCTAATTGATCCAAGTAAAAGCAAAGTGATGCTGAAAGAGACAGTAGCCACATCTAATGCAGAAGGCTGAATGTCTGTATTTTGTATCATTTGTTCTATCACGTGAGTTACACTGGGCACAACAGCACGTACCTCAGGAACAGCCTTATTTAGTTCCTGGTAGTCCACTGTCATTCACCAGATGCCATCGGTTTTTCTTACTGGCCACCAGGACTGTGGAAGGGACCAGGAGCTGGTCCGTATGGTGGCTTTGCTTTCTTCTGTCCTACCAGGAAGACAGTGTTGTTTCACAGGAACCACGTGCCGTCAGGGAGGAAGGTATGTACAGGTTTCCATTTTGCTTCGCTTCTTAAAATAGCCTTCACCATCCGTACTCTTGGGGGGAAGGCCCCCATGGAGGTTTGTAACATGTATCCTAACAGGACATCCGTGCCCATGATATTTTCTGGACTAGGTGAGATAAAGACAGTGTAGCAGGTGGGGAGACCCTGCCCAGTACCAGGAAGAGAAGATTCTATTTCACTCGGCTTGTTAACTCCCATAATCAGGTGTCCACCGAGCAGGTGTCACCCTGGGTATCCCTGAATTAAGGTGTACTCTGCACCTGGTCTCTGCTGAGGTCCTCTGCTTATTTTTTGGATTCGAATAGTGAGCACTAATAGTGGCTGCCCCAGTAGCTCGTGTGCAGTGGCCGTGTCGGCTGCACCCCTCGTCTCTAGGTGGGGAGGAGTCCACTTGTGGTGATACTGGGATTATTTCCTCAGTAGGTCCTTGGTCTCAGGGATTCGAAGAATGAACCCACAGACCACAGATCAGTGGTCAGATAGGATTTTTATTAGACAGAAAGGAATACAGAAGAGGTTAAAAGCCCCAGAGCTCCTGGAAGGGGAAAGAACTAACTGGGGAGTCTCTACGAGGGTTCTTTATCTAGGGATATCAGGTCTTAAGAATAACACTTGGCTTGGGCGGCACCTGTGGCTCAGGGGGTAGAGCGCCGGTCCCATATACCGAGGGTGGTGGATTCAAACCCAGCCCCGGCCAAACTGCGACAAAAAAATAGCTGTGCATTGTGGCATGCGCCTGTAGTCCCAGCTACTCGGGAGGCTGAGGCAGGAGAATCGCTTAGGCCTAGGAGTTGGAGGTTGCTGTGAACTGTGTGATGCCAGAGCACTCTAAAGTGAGACTCTATCTCTACAAAAAAAAAAAGAATAACACTTGGCCAGGACTTGGTAGGTGGAAAAACATCTTTTCAAAGTTAATGAGTGCATTAACAAATAAATAAATAGGCTCGGGGCCTGTGCATCAACGGGCTAAGGCGCTAGCCACGTACACCTGAGCTGACGGGTTCGAATCCAGCCCGGGCCCGCCAAACAACCATGATGGCTGAAACCAAAAAATGGCCAGGCGTTGTGGCGGGCGCCTGTAGTCCCAGCTACTTGGGAGGCAGAGGCAAGAGACTCGCTTGAGCCCAGGAATTGGAGGTTGCTGTGAGTTGTGATGCCACAGCACTCTATCCAGGGTGACAGCTTGAGGCTCTTTCTCAAAAAAAAAACAAATGAATAAATGTAGTTCCTCCTCCACTAGGGCAAGGTTATCAGCTCCTTTACAGTTTTTATCTCTGAGAAGGGATTAGGGTTTGTGCTCTCTACTCAAGATGGAACCACCCAAAAAATCCTGTCATGCTGCTTTGTTCATGACCTTAATAGAGCCCAGAGGGTGTGTCCTGAAAAAGGCAGTCTGTTGGTGCCTGGAAGTGGGGGTCTGATTCCTGAGCTCACCTGGGCCTAGCAGTGGTTCTCAACCTTCCTAATGCCATGACCCTTTAATACAGTTCCTCATGTTGTGGTGGCCCCCAACCATAAAATTATTTTCATGACCCCAACCATAAAATTATTTCTTCATGAAGTAGCAAAGAAAATAATTTGGGGTCACCAAACATAAAATGGGGGCCTAGAGAATGGAGGGCTTCCCTGTCCAGTCCTGAGTGGTGGAATCTGTTGTGTCCAGAGTACTGCATCCCCACAGACCCCAAGGGAGCCGAATCCGAGGCAAGAACAAAAGAGTTTTTATTATTCCAACTCGAGTTCGGGCTCTCTGCAGCAGGTCGCTGAAAGAGCCCTGAAGATAGGGCGGGTCAGGTGTTTATGAGGTTAGGGTATGAGGTTAGGGTACGGAACAATGGGACGGCTTCTGATTGGTTTGGGCCCTGTTTCTATACCTTATTAGAACTCTTGTAAGCCAATTTGGCTTTGGCCAGGGGAGTTGGCTGCTTGTGATTTTTATAGCTTATCCGGGAACTGAACTGGGCTATGGTATTCAAAATTGCCGCCATCGGTTAAGATGGAGCCGCCCAGGCCCAGTGCCTCGTGGTCTCTCAGAATCCTGTATCACTGGGATGCCAAGATTGGGGTCCGTCACGTGGAGTTTCTCCTGCTCCTTACCCCTCTTGTGGTGAGACACTGGGGACGGGTCTAAATGCTGATCAGAAGTCAAGTCTTTCCAGCCACTCCAATGTGGCATTGAGTCGTCAAATTATCTCCCCTTTGTCTACTCCAGCTAAAACCAGATCATACCGTATTTGTTTCCTAGAAGTCGCTGGTTGTTTAGTCAGCCCCAGGCAGCAAGGCCCCTGCTGTAACCTGCTGAGCTACTGCTCTCAGCTTGTTTCCTGTAAGCCTTCATCACCCTTTCAACCTCCCTGTTTTGGTCCTGAAGACTTCATTTCTTTTTGTTCTTTATCTTCAGTGACCAGTGGACCTTATCACTTCCCTTTTCAGTCTCTCTGAGATCAGCTGTGGCTTCTCCCACATTCCCGCATCCCATCCCGTCCACAGGGAGCTGGAGGGTTAGCGGTGGGCCTTGTCTCATTGTTTCAGCTTCATTCCCTGCTAGGAAAATGCCCTCCCCACCAGCGTCCCACAGCCACATCATCCACATGACTAAGCTTTCTCTGGGCAGCTGTTTTTTTTTTGTAGAGACAGAATTTACTTTATCGCCCTAGGTACAGCGCCGTGGCATCACACAGCTCACAGCAACCTCCAACTCCTGGGCTCAGGCAATTCTCTTGCCTCAGCCTCCCGAGTAGCTGGGACTACAGGTGCCTGCCACAACGCCCAGCTATTTTTCTGTTTTGCAGTTCAGCCGAGGCTGGGTTTGAACCCACCACCTTCCGTATATGGGTCCGGTGCCCTACTTGATGAGCCACAGGCGCCGCCCTGGGCAGCTGTTTAAAAGTTTTTGTTATATCCAGTAATTCCTCCAAGGGCTTTAGCTCTCTACTGCGTGAGTAGCCTTGCTTTCAAACGGTCCTCCTCCAAGATAACCTCGGAGCTAAATGTGGAATAAAAGCCCATCAATACCCAAAAGGATCCAGGAAACATTGCAACTGTTTAACTGCCTTAGGAAAATGGTTGTATTTGTCTATGTGGTCATCTGATTCATCAGTTGGTTCCCTACAATCCCAGGCATTTGCATGCCGGTCTGGCCTGGCAAGCACAGCCTTCCCAGGCGTACCAGCGGGCAAGCTAAACTTTCCAACTGTGCCTCCTGAATTTCAAACTTACTTGACAAACTAGGCTCTAACACAGACATGGATATCCTTGTGTCACTTTATAATTGCATTTCTCCCTCGAACTTTTTTACATTCACCTCAACCTCTACTGTGCTCCCCTGGACACCTGCACAGCCCATTAACAGCAGCAAACGCAAATGTTGTCCCTGCTTAGTGACATTTCTTACCACTGTGGGTCATACAGCTTTCTACTAACAAGTCTTTTAGACCCTTCGCAGACATCTGGCAAGTGGGCAGCACCACCTCACACAGGCAGCCACCCTGGGTTGCCTCCAAAAACACTTCTTTCCCCTGGCCTGCGCTTCAGTTTCCTGGCTCCTAGCTGGCTCACTACTTGTTCTGTAAGAGTCCCAAGTTCTGTAAACAACCTCAAATGATGAAGAAGCCAAGAAACCAAAAAAGGAGACAGACAAATCCAGTTTGTTGGTATTTATTAGGGAGATTTACAGACCGAAGCGTGATCTTGGATGGCCTCAAGACAGGTAGACCTGCACACCGTGACCCTCCCCGCCCCCCCCCCCCGAGACCCAGGCTTATATCTGGGGGACAAAAGTGCATGCTGTAGGAGGAACATGTAGGTGGTGGAGAGGATGCTGGTGGCGTCACCGTGCCCCAGATTCAAGCCTTGTTTTGGAGGTAAGGTGAAATGTAGTGAAAGAATTTCCTACATAAGGAGTAACACATCAACTAGACATTATGTATTTGGAGTTGTTCCCAGACTCGGGGTTAGTCAGGAAGATTAGTATTTAAAAATAAAGTCACTCTCGTTCTCAGAAACCCTCATCAATTCCCCACTCTTCCTGCCATATATAGGAGCAGACAACTGGGGTTGATCAGACAAATGAAGGACTCGACTAGAGGCCTGGGAACGAGAAGGCAGTGACACCAGCCTGAGAGCCGGGCGTTAGGTGATGATCCTGCTGGCCTCAGCACAAGCTCCCTAGCCCACTGCACTCGCGCGACTAGGTCACTTTAAAAATGGAACATGCGGCTGGGCGCCTGTGGCTCAAGCTGCTAAGGTGCCAACCTTGTACACCTGAGGTGGCGGGTTCGAATCCAGCCAGGGCCCGCCAAACAACAATGGGCTGCAAACAAAAAATGGCCGGGTGCTGTGGCGGGCGCCTGTAGTCCCAGCTACTTGGGAGGCAGAGGCAGGAGACTGGCTCGAGTCCAGGAGTTGGAGGTTGCTGTGAGCTGTGATGCCACAGCACTCTATCCAGGGCGACAGCTTGAGGCTCTGTCTCAAAAAAAATAAATAAATAAAATAAAAAAAAATAATTGTGTTTTTTTGAGACAGAGTTTCATTCTGTTGCTCAAGCAATCCTGCTGCCTCAGCCTCCCCAACAGCTGGACTACAGTGACCTATCACCACACCTGGCTAATTCTTTCTATTTTTGGTAGAGATGGAGTCTCGTTCTTTCTCATGCACCAATATAAATAGTAAGTTCTGGTGGCTGGGGGAATGTAAACTAAATCTTCATATCGAGGAGCTGAAAGATAATGTCTAAAGACCTGCTTATTAAGACTGAACGGGATTGATCAATGACTAGGAAATGTGACCACCTGGTCAGAAACTGTGCCTGCCAGGACCACTTCAAGTCACTGTAACTATAAGAGCAAACACTAAATGCCAGACCCTCTTTCCAGAGTTTTACTTGCCTATTTCTTTTATTCATATAACAATTCAAAGATCTTATCATCTTAGCTTATATTATCATCCCCATTTTATAGATGAGGAAACTAAGGCCGAGAAAGAAAGAAGCATACCCAAGAGCACTGGGCTAGTAAGAATTCAAACACAGTCAGTGTTCCTGCAGAGCGATGCTGCCTGTAAGTTAGTGCCCCAAACATCTGAGAAAATCTTGGGCCGTTCCAATAGTGGGGGATGAGTCCTACAGCTGAAGTCACATAATTAGTATTGACATTTTTCTTTTTAGCCCCATTGCCTTGCCCAAGAAACACTGTCCCCTGCCCTGCCCTCTATGATGTGATCCTCTGGAGAACACTGACAGTTTATGTGAGTTGATTTCTTGTACAGAGCTCCATGCTGCACGCTGAGAGGTGACGGTCGGTGAGGACAAGCACTGGTCTGAGAGTCTCGACCCTATAACCCCAGCCACACACCACCTTGCCTCTGCAGCCTAAGCTTATTTGTGAAAAGAGATATCAAGGGTGGTGCCTGTGGCTCAAAGGAGTAAGGCACTGGCCCCGTATGCTGGAGGTGGTGGGTTCAAACCCAGCCCTGGCCAAAAATTGCAAAACCAAAAAAAAACTTCTAAAAAAAAAAAAGAAGAGAGAGAGAGAGAGATATCAGTACAGATAGCGAAAGGAATGTTATGTAAAGGGGCCTTGTGAATTGCGAACTATCTACTGTAACATAGAAAATGTCAAAATGTGGGCAGTGCCTGTGGTTCAAAGGATTAGGGCACCATCCCCATATGCCGGAGGTGGTGGGTTCAAATCCAGCCCTGGCCAAAAACTGCAAAAAAAAAGAAAATGTCAAAATGCTGTTTTTGTTAAGTTGCTACTGTGACTCAGAACCTGCACTGGATCCTATCTAAGCCTCTAAAAAGAGCCCCCAAGTCCACCAGCTCACAAGTTCTCCCCACTCTGTTGTTCCTCCCAATCTTTCTCCTTGTCTCTGGAAGTCTCCATCCCTATTCCCCCTTCACCCCACTCACATGAAACTCTCAATCCTTTGTGCTTTCTGTCAGATCCTTGCATTGCCTCAATTTTATAATTTTACTATAGAAGCTCCAACCAAGACAGGGGAACATCCTGAGAATTCGAATACCCCCAAGGAAGAAGAGACCCCCATGAACTGCAAGCCCACACCAGAACAAGCCCCACTAGGGTGTCCACAGCCAGCCTCACGCTAATTCCATTCACTGGCCTAAGGAAGTAGCCCCTGTTACCAGGGAACAATCAATACTCAATATAGATCATGGCCCCTCGTGAGCTCTTGACACTTGAACCTTGAAAAGTAAACCCCACTATACTCAATCTACCAGGCGCAAGTAGTTTCTGTCCCAGTTCTGTGCAAACTGGGCTAGGGTCATCCCTCTGCGGATATGGCTCTCATGTTATTGGTCCTAAGACCCCTTGATACTCGTAGAAAGCACTGGGGACTCCAAGAGCTCGTATTTAGGTGAGGCACATCTATTAGTACTTGCTGTACTGGAAATTAAAACCAAGGACTTTGTGAAATACTTATGTACATTTCATCTTTAAATTACAGTAATAAGCCTTTTACTGTCAATCTAAAAAACATATTTCTACGCAAAATAACAGAAGATAATGGTAAGGAGAAATATATTGTTTTCCATTTTAGCAAATATTTTCAATGGCTGTTTTAATTGAAAACCTGGATTCTTCTGTTTGCTTTTGCATTTAGGTAAGTTGATCATCACACATTCTGTTGCCTGGAAAATGCCACTGTATGCATGTGAGAAAGTGAGAGTGAAAAAAGGCAAATAAGACCAGGTGCAGTGGCTCATACCTGTAACCCTAGCATTCTGGGAGGCTGAGCTGGGTGGATCCCTTGAGCTCAGGAGTTCAAGACCAGCCTGAGCAAGAGCAAGACCCTGACTCTACTAAAAACAGAAAAAAAAACCCAGGTGCTGTGGGGCTCCTATAGTCGCAGCTACTTAGGAGGCTGAGGCAAAAGGATCCCTTGAGCCCAAGAGTTTGAGGTTGCTGCCAAAGCACTCTACACAGGGCCACAGAGTGAGACTTTCTCTAAGAAAGAAAGACGGGGGTGGAAGGGAGAAAGAAAGACGGGGGTGGAGGGGAGAAAGAAAGAAAAGAAATGAAACAAAACAGAAAGGAAAGGGAAAAGAGAAGAGAAGAAGCAAATGACATCTTATTATGGCATTAGTTTTAATCTAAAGGATCTCCTGTCTCAAGGACACCCAGGGGTTCCTGGGTCATTTTGAGAACAACTACTTTAAAGAGTGTTTGGCAACAGGAGGGATCTTTCTGGCTGTCCTAGTGAGTTGCAGGGAGGGGTGACCAGGTTTGCTGAATAACCTGTACAGCTCCAGACCAGTTTACACAAAACAACAGGGTGCCCAGGAGGGAAACTGAATTAGTTCCTGTAGGGCATGATTTGGGCTTTTGTGTACTTGCCATAGTATAACTTTGTAAAAGCTTAATAAATGTTTTTACATTTGTTACATGGAAATGGTGGAACCAAGCTGTGAACTCAGATGGTTCACCGAAAAATGAATCTGAATCTGATGAGATTTTGTTCCATTGATCTATGCATCTATTTTTATACCAGCATCGTATCATTATGGTTACTTTAGCCTTGTAGTATAATTTGAAGTTGGACAGGGTGGTGCCTGTGGCTTATCAAATAGGGCGCCGGCCCCATATACTGAAGGTGGCGGGTTCAAACCTGGCCTCGGCCAAACCGCAAAACAGAAAAAATAGCCGGGCGTTGTGGTGGGCGCCTGTAGTCCCAGCTACTCAGGAGGCTGAGGCAAGAGAATCGCCTAAGCCCAGAAGTTGAAGGTTGCTGTGAGCTGTGTGATGCCACAGCACTCTACCGAGGGCGATAAAGTGAGACTGTCTCTACAAAAAAAAAAAAAGTTGGACAATGTGATATCTCCAGACTTGTTTTATTATTTTTTCTTTTTATTTTATTTTTAGAGACAGAATCTGTTTTTGTCACCCTTGGTAGAGGGCCATGGCGTCACAGCTCACAGTAACCTTCAGCTCTTGGGCTTAAGCGATTCACTTGCCTCAGCCTCCTGAATAGCTGGTACTATAGGTGCCCACCGCAATGCCTAGCTATTTTTTGTCGCAGTTTGGCTTGGGCTGGGTTCGAATCTACCACCCTTGGTATTTGGGGCAGGTGCCCTACTCACTGAGCCACAGGGGCAGCCCTCCAGATTTGTTTTTTTGCTCAAGATTATTTTGACTATTTAGGCTTTTTTTTTTTTTTGATCCCATATAAATTTTAGAATTTTTTTTTTTTTTTGTAGAGACAGAGTCTCATTTTATCACCCTCAGTAGAGTGCCATGGCATCACACAGCTCACAGCAACCTCCATCTCCTGGGTTTATGCGATTCTCTTGCCTCAGCTTGCTGAGTAGCTGGGACTACAGGTGCCCACCACAACGCCTGGCTATTTCTTTGTTGCAATTTGGCTGCGGCCACGTTTGAACTCGCCACCCTGGACATATGGGGTCAGCACCCTACCCACTGAGCCACAGGTGCTGCCCTACAATTGTTTTTTCTAATTCTGTGAGAAATTACATTGGTATTTTTGATAAGGATTGCCTTGAACCAATAAATTGCTTTAAGAAATATGGTCGTTTCCCAAAAATAAAATCATATACTTACAGCCAACTGATCTTTGACAAAATTGACAAGGACATACACTGGAGAAAGGACATCTTTTTCTATAAATGGTGCTAGAGAAATTGGATAACCATATGCAGAAGAATGAAACTGGACCCTGTCTCTCACCATTACAGGAAATGTACTAAACATGGACTAAACATTTGAATGTAAAACCTAAAGCTGTAAAAATATAGAAGAAAGCCTAGGGAAAACACTTCCAGACATCGGTCTAGGCAAAGAATTCAGGATTAAGACAAAACAAAACAAAACAAAAATGTGTTTTATTTGACAAAAACAAAAATAAACACATGGGATTTAATTAAACTACAAAGGTTTTGCACAGCAAAAGAAATAACTAACAGAGTGAACAGGGAACCTACTGATTGGGAAAAAATATCTGCAAACTATACATCCTAGAAAGGACTAATGCCCAGAATTTATAAGGAACTCAAACAACTCAGTAACAACAACAATAACAAGCCATTAAAAGATGAGCTAGGCTCAGCGCCTGTAGCTCAAGCAGCTAAGGTGCCAGCCACATACACCAGAGCTGGCGAGGTCGAATCCAGACTAGGCCCGCCAAACAACAATGACAACTACAACCAAAAAATAGCTGGACGTTGTGGTGGGCACCTATAGTCCCAGCTACTTGGGAGGCTGAGGCAAGAGACTCGCTTAAGCCCAGGAGTTGGAGATTGCTGCGAGCTGTGATGCCATGGTACTCTACCCAGGACAACAGTTTGAGGCTCTGTCTCAAAAAAAAAAAAAAGATGGGCTAAGGACATAAATAGACACTTTTCAATAGAAGACAAATAGCCAAGAATCATATGAAAAAGTATTCAACATCCCTAATCATTACATAAATACAGAAATACAAATTAAAACTATCCTGAGATATCATCCTAACACTTATAAGAATGGCTACTACTAAAAAGACAAAAATTAACACATATTGGCTAGGGAATCTTATGCACTGTTGGTAGAAATGTAAATTAGTGTAACTCTACCAAAAACAGTATAGAGACGGATGGGGCGGCTCACACCTGGAATCCTAGCACCCTGGGAGGCTGAGGTAGGTAGATTGCCTGAGCTCAGGAGTTGGAGACCAGGCTGAGCAAGAATGAGACCCCATCTCAAAAAATAGCAGGGCCTTGGAAGGGGCCTGTAGTCCCAGCTACTTGGGAGGCTGAGGCAGGAGACTCGCTTGAGCCCAGGAATTGGAGATTGCTGTGAGCTGTGATGCACAGCACTCTATCCAGGGTGACAACTTGAGGCTTTGTCTCAAATAAAATAAAATAAATCATGTTGATCAAAAAAAAGAAAGATTTAAAAAAAGAATATACTGGCTCTGGCGCCTGTGGCTCAACGGGCTAAGGCACCAACCACGTACACCTGAGCTGACGGGTCGAATCCAGCCTGGGCCCACCAAACAACAATGACGGCTGAAACCAAAAAATGACCGCACGTTGTGGTGGGCACCTGTAGTCCCAGCTACTTGGGAGGCAGAGGCAGGAGAATTGTTTGAGCCCAGGAATTGGAGGTTGCTGTGAGCTGTGATGCCACTGCACTCTACCCAGGGTGACAGCTTGAGGCTCTGTCTTAAAACAAAAAAACAAAAAAACAACGCACAGGCCTCACTACCTTCAGTTCCTTTGTGGAAGAAGGTGGGAGCTACTCAGCTGAAGAAGTGCTTTGTAAATGGGATGTTATCTAATTCTGACTGGTGACATTGAGTTTCAGAGCCAAAATAGACCTCAGAGATAAGGACTTCAGGAATAAGT
>CAUYON010035820.1:0-43427 GCA_963573935.1 Arctocebus calabarensis
TCTCCCACTGATCCTTTCTGGAATTTCATAAAACTTTAACTTTCATTAAAATATAAAGGGAGGCTCGGCGCCTGTGGCTCAGCAGGCTAAGGCGCCAGCCACGTACACCTGAGCTGGAGGGTTCGAATCCAGCCCGGGCCCACCAAACAGCGATGGCTGCAAGCAAAAAATGGCCGGGCACTGTGGCGGGCGCCTGTAGTCCCAGCTGCTTGGGAGGTGGAGGCAGGAGACTCGCTTGAGCCCAGGAATTGGAGGTTGCTGTGAGCTGTGATGCCACGGCACTCTATCCAGGGTGACAGCTTGAGGCTCTGTCTCAAAAAAAATAAAAATAAAAAAATAAAATAAAATATAAAGGGAAATATGGTACCATCTAGAGTAGCCCAAATCTTCTGGTAAAGAGAAAAGTTTTTATTGTGATCTATTCATCTGTGACACCTCTCTGATCCAACCATAAAAAAGAATGGGATGGAAGAATAAGGAGGCCTTTGCTAATCCAGGCCTGCTCTCTTCATGTTTCTGAAAAAGCAAGAGCTGGCAGGCTGCGGCCTCAGCTGCCAGACCATTGGCCCAGCCTTCTGTGGAAGTCAAAGCCTTGCTCCCACCCATGGTCCTCTTCACTGTCTTCTCCTGGTTGGACGGTGCTGGCCCGGCTTGGGCCTTGCCCCAAGCATGGCCAGGCTCACCCCGAACGTGCTCACCTCAATGCGCGGTGGCTCTGTTGCAGCACTGACGGGGACACCCCTGCCTGTCCCACCCTGCGGGGCTGCTGTGCCTGAGCGGAGAGATGTGCTGTCTTAGCCACAGCTTTTCCCTTTGATGGGTCAGGCCGGAGCGACCGGGTCTGGGAGCAGACTTACCGCCGTCCCCAGCTTTTCTCCTTAATGGGATGGAACACTAGGGAATGGGTACAGATGGAGAGTGGGAACCAAGTTAGGACCAGGGACTGCTCCCTTGTCGGAATAGATAGCAAGGAGCCCCTAGTGACCTCACACTGACCTGGGCCCACTGCGTCCATCCCGTATCATATAACTAAAATTGCAAATTTCAACCTCAAGGTTTCTATTGGAAAGTTTGAGGCATGCCTAGTGAGAGGTTTGTTATGCAACCACAACCTGTTAGTTACCCCGAAGGTGGAAGCAACAGCCAGCCCTGCCAGGGGAAAGGCGAGACAAACCACTCAGGTTTAGTTTGCATGTGTGTAAAAGAAGGGGTGTGCTCAGACTTTCAGGTCTCTTTTCCACTTAGGGAGAGAGACCCATCTCACTCCTTTGAGTTTGTGTGCTTTTGTCCTGCAATCAATGTGTGTTGATTGTGATTGCTTTGTGTTTGTGATCACTCCATCACTGACTAGGGACCAGTGCTCATTCCTGGCACTGGGAGCCAAGAACCAGGGACCACCCACTTCCAAAGGGATCTAGCATATTGCAGCAGTACCCTGAGCGTCAATGTACAAAGTTATGATTTAATTTAAAAAAAAAGGGGTCTAGCACTGCCACCCTGCCAAGCAAATGGGGTGTGTGTGTGTATGCACGCGCTTTCTTCTTATACTAAAGGATTTGTCTTTAACTTGAGCTGCTTTCATTCCTTTTCCTCCCAAATATTTGACAACATTTGCAGACATGTTTGATTGTCACAATGTGTTGTGCTACTGGTGTCTCACCACCCAAATGTCGATATTCTCGAGGTTGGCAGACCCCTCTGTGAAATACTGGGTATACAGGCCTCACTGGTCGTAGGAAGCTGCATGAAGAAGCCAAAGGTAAAGAACAGGCGGATACTCCAAGTTATTTCTGGTAAAACAAGGTGAGTAGGTACGTGGACTTCAAAGCCAGAGACCTGAGCTCACAGTGCAAATTCTGCCACTCAGTAACAGGGTCTCTTTGATAAATTAGTTCTTTGCACCTATTGGGGAAATATAATTAAAAACAAAATTTCCTCCCAACTTAGAAAACCATTTTACAAAGATAGGAGAAGACAATTTTATTATTCAGTAAGGTTGAACCAGATTGTGATGCATATTACAGTCAACCTGCTAAAAAGATTGTGAAGACAGAAAGAAATCTCATCCTTTTATACAGCTGAGTAGATCCAACCCATTCCCATTACATGGGGTGAGTTTTGCAAATTGGAGTCATGTGACAAGTAAGTCTCTTTCCTGGACACTGGTTGATTAAGGGTTATGTTTCTTGATTGTTCCATTTCAAAGGGAGGGCTTCCAGGTTCTTGAGGGCTGAGGAGTAGGCTTGGTGTCTGCCTAAAATCCCAGCGACTCGGGAAACACAAGTGGGAGAATTGCCTGAGCCCTGGACTGAGAGAGATGAGCCTGTGTTTCAAACCCAAATATACTGTGTTTCAAACCCAAAACAAACAACAATAGCAAAAAAAAAAAAAAAAAAAAGGTCGGTGGCGTAGCTCAGTGGTTAGGGTGCCAGCCGCATACACTGGGGCTGGCGGGTTCAAACCTGGCCTGGACCTGCTAAACAACAATGACAACTGCAACAACAAAAAACCAGCTAGGGGTTGTGGTGGGCGCTTGTAGTCCAGGCACTCGGGAGGCTGAGACAAGAGAAGCCATGAGTTTGAGGTTGCTGTGAGCTTGAGGCCATGCCACTGCTTTCTACCCAGGGCAACATAGTGAAACTCTGTATCAAAAAAAAAAAAAAACAAAAACAACAAAAAACCCAAAGTAAAACAAAAAACAAAGAAGAAATTCTAAAAGAAAAGGATGGGTGGGTGTTGTACCTCTTTTCTTATTTTCAACAGGGAGAATTAAGCCTCTTATTTTTAATCTGCATTTGTCCTTGTACCCCTTGAGTTACTTGTCTGTAAAAAGAGGATAATGATAATAGTGTCTACATCTGAGAGCTGTTATAAGGATTACATGAGTTAAAACATGTATAGGGCTTAGACCAGCATTTGGCTCTCAACACGTTGGTTGTTAATATGCTGCTTTAAAGTCTGGTGAGAGGCAAAACTTTAAGATGTCCCCAAGATTCCTGCCCATGGTAAATATGCCTTATGTGTGGAAAGAATCTGTGACCAGGAAGGGTTAGTTATTGCTTTTGTGATGAGGTGATTCTTCAGCAGACTCTGATTTCACCAAAAGGGAGATTGTTCAGTGGGCCCATGGGAGGGGCCCATGGAAGAGGCGCATGGCAGGACCCGCAAGCAGCTGCTAGGAGCTGAGAGCAGCCTGACGGATGGTGGCGAAGAACTGGAGCCTCCATCCTACAGCCGCTAGCAGTGAATGAGCTTGAAGAATGCTGAGCTCCTGAAAAGAAGGCAGCCTGGCCAACACCTTAGTTTCAATTCTGTGAGATGCTGAGCGGGGGTTGCAGCTCACTGGGCCTGGACTTTTCACCTATAGAAACCATGCAGTGGGTCTCTGCAGGTCCCTTTTGCTCAGTTTCCCTTCTGTAAAGTTAGTAAATTAAACCAGAGGCTAACTAGGCAGCTGTTACTGTTAACTGCAATTCACAATTCTCTCAGGGTCTCAAACAGAGAGTGTAGAACGGATAGTGGTAGCTCTGTAAAAGAGACCCTTTTAAGCCTGAACAAACTGGCCTAGACATTTCAGTTCCCCTTTGAAAAATGCACTTTGGGTGTTCCTGAGGACGCAGACAGGGATTCATGGTAGGCAGGCCTCCAAACATTTAGTGGATTTGGCTCAAAAATGTCTTATTTATAGATACCTTTTTCTCTTAGAAGTTGAAGTCACTTGAAATACATGTAATTAATCTTTGATTCATCCTTAAAGAATAAAGAAGATCTTTACCTGTGGGTTCTGGAAGGCAAGTGGGTGCCCAAGCACATTCTCAGCTGGAAGCCAACTCCCAGAGGAGATGAACGTGCCACATGTCCCTTAGCTAGGGTAGGGCTGGGAGCCACGTCTGCAGGTGGTGAACAGAGGTATTCTGATCACCATGCTCTCCTGGAGAGTCTCATTAGGAACATGTGCCCCAGGAAGGTACATTTTAGCGAACACTTCCAAGAATTCTGAAAGCAGGTTGTCTGTGGGGTGAAGTATGGAAAATACAAGGCTTGGAGGAAGCATCACAAATAGTAAAGTGGAGACCACCTGGCGCTCAGGAGGGGTCCCAGCAAGAAGCAGACTCCAGTTAGGACTGAACAGAGAAATTTCAGTAAGGAAATTCCGGGGGTGTGGGCAGGTTTACCGGGAATGATGGGGGGGTGGTAAAACACTCCCACTCTGGGATGGCAGCAGCCAGCAGTCATCCCCACCCACAGGACTGAGGAACAAAGAGAATGTAAAAGTGCCATTAAATCCCTCTGAGCCATGATGAGGACAGACCTAGCAGGGCTGTAGCCGAGGAGGAGCACAGTGAGTGCCAGAGACTTCCCAGGGAACAGGCGGGGGGAAGTGGAGAGGGAGGGTGCCCACCGAGGTAGGAGCCAACCGGAAGCCAGCCAGCAAGAGAGCTGCACATGACCCCAGGGGACAGTTCCCAGGGCACCAAGCAGGACAGAGAAGGGCAGACAGGAGTGGCAATGGGAAAAAATAAGCACATTTTAAAGCTCAAGAACAGAATCACCAACATAAAGAATTGCCAAGCAGTGGAAATAACCTAAATGCCCACCAACCCAGTAATGGATTAACAACCTGTGATATATGTCTACCGTGGAATACCATTCAGCAATTGCAAAAGATGGAGACTACGTATTTCATGTTAACCTGGATGGAGGTGGAACACATTCTTCTTACTAAACCATCGCAAGAAGGGCGAAGCAAGAGCCCAATGTACTCAATTCTAATATGAAGGCAGTAGTTTAGCTAGTACAAAGGAGGGGTAGGGGAATCAGGGAGGAGGGAGGGGATGGGGTCATCCTGCATGCCACAGCGCTTGGAGACGGGACACAGTTATAAGAGGGACTAAGGCAATCAGTGTAACCTAATTTTTTGTACCCTCAATGAATCCCCCAAAAAAAAAAAAAAAAAAAAAGAATTGCCAAGCAAACTCGAGGAAAGCAGTAACTACCCCACTACTACAAGAGAATCAGCTCTGTGAGCTGTCCCAGGCCAGGTGTCTTGGAATCAGGGTGGGGACATGGAAGGATAAAGGGAAGGAGAAAGGAGGGTGGCAGGGCAGGGCTCTGTGCCATGTGCCCAGCAGATAAACCTTCTGCACTCAGCCCAGAAAACTGGGAGGCCTTCCCCAAACATCCAGAGGAGCCCTCTCTCTCCTGGGTAACCAGTTCAGTGTCCTTCTTTGCTGACAGCATTGCCGAAGCTCACTGCTGCCCTCTGGATAAAACAAAGCAATGTATGGAATACTTGAGCATTTGTCACAAACTGCCTTGTAATTATGATTAATTATGAAGCATTTAATTCCCTCCCTAGATTATGCTCACCATAGGAGGATAACCAATTAAAATCTTTATGTAACTGGACAACATGTACTATGAGATATAGAGTAAAAGGAATTTCTTTATCTTTTGTTTATCTAAATTGACCCCCTTTCCAAGTCTCCACCCATCATTAAATGGGCGAAAAGCTGAATGTCTAATCTGATTTAAAGCCTCTTGTTCCAGTGACTAACACAGGTCTATCTTAAGTCATTATTGAATAAGGCCGCTTAGTGTGGCAGTGAACTTGGCATTATCATCTGCATTTCAGCCTAGTTGAGATGGTGAGGTCAAGATGTTAGCATGGGAAAGAATGAGGCTTACTGGGTCCCTGCTGTTCTGATGCGGTCTGGACAGGCCCTGGCTTCCTGGTGGTTCATGGGTTGCCTGGGAGGAAGGGGCACATCTTTATCCCATCCTGTTGTTCTTTGGTGGATTAAATCTGTAGCTGGTCAAGGCTGGCTCCAGCAATGTTTTGTTGTTTGTTTTTTTTTTTGAGACAGAGTCTCAAGCTGTCACCCTGGGTAGAGTGCTGTGGCAGCACAGCTCACAGCAACCTCCAATTCTTGGGCTTAAGCAATTCTCTTGCCTCCGCCTCCCAAGTAGCTGGGACTACAGGCGCCCGCCACAATGCCTGGCTATTTTTTGGTTGTAGTTGTGTAGTTGTTGTTGTTATTTGGCGGGCCTGGGCTGGATTCAAACCCACCTGCTCTGGTGTATGTGGCTGGTGCTCTAGCCGCTTGAGCTACAGGCTCTGAGCCACCAGCAATGTTCTTAAAAAGAATTTGCCGAAAGAGAAAAAAGAACAACAACAAAAACAAAGCTAACAAAAAAAGAACTTGCCACCCATTTTCTCACTGAAAACTCTAATGGGGTACAGAGCCTTGGGTTTATGCTATATTTCCCCTCCAGCTCCTTGGCCTGGACATCTACCCAGAGCCTTGGCCTTGGGCTCACCTAGCTCTGTCACAGAAGACCTGTGGCAAGTCCTCCACTTTCGGCTCAGCAGCTTGTGGTGCAAGAGAAAGATGGAGGGTCCAGATGGCCAATTAGACCTCTAAGACCACCAGTGTTTACGCATGTCCTTCCACTCTCTGAAGTACCTAGATGGCCACCCATGGACATGGGTCCTTCTGTGTTGTAGCCCTCTCCCCACCACACACAAAACAAGGTTACATATTGATTGGCTAATGAATTAAAAAAGAAAAAAAAAACTTCTACTCTGTAAAAGTCATTGTCAAGAGAATAAGGCAAGCCACAGACTGTGAAAAAATATTTGTCAAAAGACATATCTGATAAAGGACAGTTATTCAAAATATACAAAGAACTCTTAAAATTCAACAATAAGAAAAGAAATAATTGGACACAAAAAAATGGGCAAAAGTTCTAAACAGACACCTCACCAAAGGAGATATACAGATGGCCAAGAAACATAAAAAGATGCTCCACATCACATATCATCAGAAAATCAGAAATTACAACAACAGTGGAGTGTCACTAATCACACCTGTCAGAGTGACTAAGATCTGGAGCACTGATGACACCAAATGTAGGGAAGGATGTGGAGAAGCAGGAATCCTCATTCATTGCTGGTGGGGGGCAGAGTGACATATCCATTTTGGAGGATGGTTTGGCAGTTTCTTAACAAAACTAAACACATTTTACCATATTGCCAGTGGTCTCACTTCTTGGTATTTATCCAAATGAATTGAAAACTTATGTTTACACAGAAACCTGCTCATGGAAAAACATGGAAGCAACCAAGATATCCATCAGTAGGTGAATGGATAAACTGTGTGTATTTGTCTGCTCAGGTTGGCCTAATAAAATATCCCAGGGTAAGTCGCTTGACAATGACAATTTAATTTCTAACAATTATATAGCTATAAGCCCAAGATCAAGGTCCTGGCCGATTTGGGTTCTGGTGAGGGCTCTTCACCTGGCTTGTAAGTGACCGACTGCCTTCTTATTAAGTCCTCATGTGCCTTTCCTTGAGAGAGCAAGCTCTTGGGTGTCTCTTCTTATACCAGTCCTTCTGAATCAGAGCCCCACCCTTATGACCTCATTTAACCTTAATTACCTCCTTAAAGGCCCTATTGCCAAATGTAGTCACATGAAGGGTAAGGGCTTCGACATAAGAATTTTTGGAGGGACCCAGTTCAATCTAAAACACTGGGGCACATCTAGACATTGGAATATTTTTTTCAGCATTAAAGAGAAATGATCCATGAAGCTATGAAAAGAGACGGAGGAAACTTGAATGCGTGTTATTAAGGGAGAGACCCAGTCCGAAGGCTGGGATCACAACCGTCGGATTCTGGAAAAGACAAGATTATGGCAACCGTAAGAAAGATCAGGGTTTAGGGGGAACGATGAGGAGGAGTAGGCAGAGCCCAGAGGATGTGCAGGGCAGTGAAAATACTCTGTATGAAACTGTAAGGAAGGATGAATGTCATTATGCATTTTCCGAAATCCATAGAAGGCGCGACACCAAGAATAAACCCTAACGTACGGACTCAGAGTGATTATGTGCGTTCACGGATTGTAACCCATGCACACTCTGTGGGGGATGTGAATAGAGGGGCTGCCTGAGCATGTGTGAGGGCCTGGGCGTATAGTGGTGCTCTGTACTCCATGCTTGATTTTGCCTGAAGCCAAAACTCCTCCCCAAATAAAGTCCGCTTAAAAGGGAAAAAGAAAAATGTGACTAGAGACTCACAGGAATGCAGCCCTGTATTTTCCCTAAAAGCAATGGTTTAGTATTTGCCTATTCAGTCTTCATGGTGTAGGGGCAGGATAATCTTTTTCTTCATTCTCCATAGGTTCTTAGTTGGAACAAACCCTGTAACAGAAGAGAGATTAACAACAACACAAACAGAAATGTATTAACATGTATATTTCATATAGACAAGGGGGATGCCTAGGGAATGAGTAGTCCTCAAAGAGGAGGTTTGGAAGTCCAGCTTATGTGGCGTCTTCATCATAGAACAGCATATTGGTAAAAAAGTGACACAACAAAGGAAAAGGACTTTGAGTCTCTTGGGGTGGCCCCTTGGGAGAAGGCGAATAAACCACAGCTAATTGTTGGTAAAGTTTGTTAACACAGAATCCTCTGATACTACTTTCAGGCCTCTCAGGGCCCTACGTTGTCTTCAGCGGTTAGCCTTGGTTCTCCCTGGTGGAGAGAGGGGAGGACGCGTTTTGTCACTGTAACACTGTGCCCTACTTTTAGGCTAAAGGAAGGAGGCAGAGAGCCTTTCTGTGTCAGCTGTTGCTTCTGTCTCAGCTCCACAATTCTTCATGCTCAGGGGCAGCATGTTCAGGACCCCACAGTTGTGATGATCACGGACCTAACTATGGCAAATAAAAATCGCCTGTGTAGACTCCCACTCCAGGCCGAGAGTCAGGAAGGGGCAAACGGGATTCTCTTCTGGCTGTCTTGCCTCCTCCACCTCCGTTCTTCCCTTTCCTCTCTTTCTCACTTCCCTGGGGTCTGAAAGAGACTGTTCCTCCTCCCGCCACACACTGGCCTTGACCAGTCCATTACCTGCTCTTGGATTAACTTGTGTAAAACTCTGTGATCTAGTTGATCAGGCAAGCCTGCCTCTAAGCTAAAGGGTACCTGGATACATGCAAGCAATCTTTTCTCAAGGTACCAGGCAAGTTTGTTAAGCGAATGCTAGGCTGCAGAGCCCTCTTCCAGAATGTCAGAGGTGATTATTTTCTTGTCTCTCTCTCTCTTTTTTTTCCCCTTGAGACAGAGTCTCACTCTGTCACCCTGGGTAGAATGCCATGGCATCATCAGAACCCACAGCAACCCCAAACTCCTGGGCTCAAGTGATCCTCTTGCCACAGCCTCCTGAGTAGCCGGGACTACAGACACCCACCACAACGCCCAACTAGTTTTTCCATTTCTAGTACAGATGGGGTCTTACTCTTGCTCAGGCTGGTCTTGAACTCCTGTGCTCAAGAAATCCACTTGCCTCAGCCTCCCAAAGTGCTGGGATTACAAGTGAGAGCCTCTGGTCTGGCCTTTTTCTTGTCTCTTTGGATTCCTTTTCCAAAAATCCCTCTAATCTGCCCCAGCCCCTTCCTCAGTTCTAGACATTCTGGGCCAATGAGGGAAAAGTTGCCCTGGGTGGGGGGTGGGTGTGGCAGAAAGAGCAAAGTTCCTTAATCATTTGCAACTAGTTGTCCTCTTTTTCTCAGAAAACCTCACAGAGCAGAGCTTTGTACCTTGAATATGGTAGAGGCCATGGGGGGGGGGCGGACTGAGCTGCTGAAGCCACACCTCCAACCTGCAGGGATTGATCAGTATCTCTTTCCTTTCCTTCTTCCTCCTTCAGCTCTCACACCTAGTGATCCTGTAGGAAAAAAAATACAACCCACAAATACACCATCATCCTGGTGACTGACATCTCACCAGCCCCTGCCATGAGGTATCAACTCTCGAAGACCCGCATGGTATTCAGATTTTCATCAAATATCTTCACATCCTTCCAGAATGTAGGTGGCACTTGGGGAAGTGCCAAACAACGTGAAACGAGACTGCTGAGCCTGCATTCGATGAGTGAAATTCAGAAATCGGCTCGCCAGACAGCCGTAGAAAGCGACCCTATTGAACAACTATCTGTACACTTGATGGGAAATAGTAACATAAAGAAAAAAGAATGCCTCTAGTCCCAGCTACTCGGGAGGCTGAGGCAAGAGAATCCCCTAAGCCCAGGGGTTCGAGGTTGCTGTGAGCTGTGTCGCCACAGCACTCTATTGAGAGCAACAAAGTGAGACTCTGTCTCTTAAAAAAAAAAAAAGACCAAAAAAAAAAGAATGCACTGACTATGCTTTGAACTTCTTTAAAAAATAATTTAATTAATGATGTTTAAAAATTTCTGCGGCATGCCTAAGATCCTCTCACGGCACATCAGTGTGCCATGGTGCACTGATTGAAAATCACTGCTCTAAAGCTTTTTTATTTTAGTTGAACGAGGTGAGGCTCAACAATTCTTAGGTCATGCACAAGAAGGACGTTTCCTTTGTTAGATGATTATATTGCTTCTTGCTGCCCGTCTGGTTGGAAATTCCCTGGGGCATTATTATCCCACAATACTGGACACTTCTGCTTCTGGTGAGGCCGAGCTCTCAAGAGTAATGTTTATAAACTATAGAGTAAATTCACTAAAATTTACCAATACTTCTAAAACTGCAGGAAGGAAGCTTCTAGAGAGTTTGGGTTTAAGAGGAATTTCTGCTCCTACTCCCAACTCTCCCACCTAGTTTCTCATTCTAGACTGGGGGACGGGGGGAATACACACACTAGAAACAGGAGATTTCTTCTGTAAGCTTCGCTGCATTGCCTTGTATCAAACCGAAGTGTCGACAGGGAGAAGCGGTACATTAAATTGTGTTTCACTTTGACACTTAGCTGAAGCTGCCGTTGCTATCTTCAAATTAAACTTAAAAACAAATTTAAAATATGTTCAAGATTTTACATGATGGTTCTGGCCAATTTTTTAGCAATTTCTCTTCATTTTTGACAGGTACCAGTGCCATGCCTGTGTATTTAGCTCTAGCACCATGAACGCTTGAGCAGAGAGCAGCCTGTTTTCATTCCTGAGCAGTGCACATTAGGGCACCAGCAGGTGCTAACTGCACGTGTCTTAAGTAGGATTTGGATGGCAACATGATTTTGACCTTGTGATAAGTATCAGTACTTTAGGGTTCTTTGTTATATAACTTAAATCAGTCTCCTTCTTCTCCTCCTCCTCCTCCTTCCCTCCCCCTCCTCCTGTCTTCCTCCTTTTTTAAAAACAGAACATAAATTGCTCAAGGCCAGCCAGCCTTTAGTCAATCTATCTCCCCAGAAATTTTGACTTATCTATTTCTTATTTTACCCTGGAAGTCAGGGCATTTTATTTGGATTTCCTTTTATGATTTAGATGAATATCCAACTTCATAAACGTTGTAAGCAGCATTGACGAAAGCTATATTTTGTTTTATCTACCTGTCAAGTGACTATAACATTTTGTCATCTATGTAAATATCAAGTGACATTTTCAAGAATATTATATGACAGTTCCTAAATAGACAATGTAACATGATGTGGAACCATTTTATTTTATTTTATCTTTTGTTCTGTCGACCAGGCTAGAGTGCAGTGGCTCCATCATTACTGCAGCCTCAAACTCCTGGGCTCAAGTCATCCATCTGCCTCAGGCTCTGGAGCATCTGGGACTTCAGGCCTATTCCATCATTCCCAGCTCATTTTTTCATTTTTTGTAGAGATGGGGGTCTTGCTTCTTTTCCCAGGTTGGATTCGAACTCCTGGACTCAAGCTAGTCTCCCTCCCAAGGTACTGAGATTATAGGCATGAGCCACCCTGCTCAACCTGGAACCATTTTAATAACGGATACTTGGTGAACTCAAACACATATTTATATAGGCCCACACTTGCTGCTGCTTCATTAAGAAGTTTTTCCTCATCAATCTCTTAGCCACCTAAATAGGAAGTTGGTGGTGAAACTTCTTTTTTTGCTGTGCTAGTTTTTTGCCAGTATCTTAGTTATACAAGCAATCTCTATAACATTGATGTCAATTTGTCTGCATGCAGCATGGTACCTGTTTATTCAGATTAGAAAATAATACTGGCTCAGCGCCTGTGGCTCAGGCAGCTAAGGTGCCAGCCACATACACCTGAGCTGGCGGGTTCGAATTGAGCCCAGGACCGCCAAACAACAATGACGGCTGCAACCAAAATAATAGTCAGGCGTTGTGGCAGGTGCCTGTAGTCCCAGCTACTTGGGAGGCAGAGGCAGGAGACCGGCTTGAGCCCAGGAATTGGAGGTTGCTGTGAACTTTGATGCCACCGCACTCTACCCAGGGTGACAGCTTGAGGCTTTGTCTCAAAAAAAAAAAAAGGAGGCTTGGGGCCTGTGGCTCAGCGGGCTAAGGTGCCAGCCATGTACACCTGAGCTGGCGGGTTCGAATCCAGCCCGGGCCTGCCAAACAACAATGATGGCTGCAACCAAAAAACGGCCGGGCGTTGTGGCGGGCGCCTGTAGTCCCAGCTACTTGGGAGGCGGAGGCAAGAGACTCGCTTGAGCCCAGGAATTGGAGGTTGCTGTGAGCTGTGATCCCACAGCACTCTATCCAGGGTGACAGCTTGAGGCTCTGTCTCAAAAAAAAAAAAAAAGGAAAGAAGAAAAAGAAAATAATACTAATTTTATCATTTGATTATGAGTTTCATAATCTGATGCCTCCTAAAGATTAAGTAATTTTATGCTTTGTTTAAGAAAAACTTTATATGGCAACGCAAGGAATTTTTAGGAGATGTAAGTACATATTTTGAAAACACATATGATTTTCATCCAATACATATATGGTTCTGGCAAATGAAACAACTTAATATGTTTTTCAAGCTGAAGAGTTAGCCAAAGGTATAAATGAAAAAAATAGTAAAATATTATTTTCTATGACAAGTAGATTTAAAAAATTTATTCTGACTTTTTTTTTCCAATTCAAGACTTGTTTAACTTCCCTTAGTCAGCATTTATGTCATTTTGTTTTGTGAAAGCAAATAAATTCTGCTTCCATGAAAGAAAATGCATTTATGTTTTTAGTTAAACTTTTTAGCTTTGAGTTTTCAGACCCAATGAGTATTTCATTTGCCTCTCTTTTCTTCCAGTTTTTTGTTTTGTTTTTGAGGCAGAGTCTTACTCTGTCACCCTGGGTAGAATGCTGTGGCATTATTGTAGCTCACAGAAACCTCAAACTCTTGGGCTCAAGTGATCCTCCTGCCTCAGCCTCCTGAGTAGCTGGGACTACAGGCACTCACCACTAGTTCACCCAGCTCGTTTTTCTGTTTTTAATGGGAGACAGAATCTCACTCTTGCTTAGGCTGGTCTTGAACTCCTGAGCTCAAGCAATCCACCTGTCTTGGCCTCCCAAAGTGCTAGGATTACAGGTGCGAGCCACTGCACCCAGCCTCATTTGTCTCTTTATTTCTAGTCTCAAGGACATCTGAGAGGGAGTTGGAAATGATTAAAATAAACTTGGTTTAACGGCTGAGTCAGAGACCTTGGCAATGAAGTTCAGATCCCCAACAGAAAGTTGTACTCTGGCACACAGCAGAAGCTGCATCGCTGAGATCTCTGTACTGACGATCTGTTGTGGGCATTCTGCCCACCCTAGACACAGCTTCAGACAGGGAGGCTAGTCTTCCTCATATGACACAATCATATCCTAAAACCTAGAACTTGGGGAAAAAATAACCAATTCATAGCTTTTGGGGGTTGGGGAAATTTTTACACTGTTGAATTTTTTTTTTCCAATTTTTGGTCAGGGCTGGGTTTGAACCCTCCACCTCCGGCATACGGGGCCTGCACCCTACTCACTGAGCCACAGGCACCACCCACTGTTGAATATTTGATATGAGGTATCATCAGTTTGAACGCTAGTTTTATGGATCAAGGATTGGATATAGTCTATCCTAGTCTAGTACTTAGCCTCCATGTAAGTAGCAGCTTAAGAAAATAAGTTCTGTGACTTTTTTTTTTTTTTTTGAGACAGAGCCTCAAGCTGTCACCCTGGATAGAGTGTCGTGGCCTCACAGCTCACAGCAACCTCCAATTCCTGGGCTCAAGTGAGTCTCCTGCCTCCGCCTCCCAAGTGGCCGGGACTACAGGCTCTGGCCACAACGCCCGGCCATTTTTTGGTTGCAGCCGTCATTGTTGTTTGGCAGGCCTGGGCTGGATTCGAACCCGCCAGCTCAGGTGTATGTGGCTGGTGCATTAGCCCGCTGAGCCACAGGAGCCGAGCCAAGTTCTGCGACTTTTACCACACACAATGGTTTGTGCAATTGAACAAGAAGGAGCTGATGTGAATGCGCTTTGGAATATTCTGCGCGGTTACTTTAAAGGAGTGAACTGTGAAGGTGGTTTTTCATAAGAGAAGCTAGCTGGCTTCTGGGCATTACAGTGGTGCCACCTGGAAGAATGCTCGTGAAGCAAAACTGAGAGGACATTGGGAAGCTGAGCCCTGACGGTTTCTACAGCCTCCATGTGCCTATAGCAGCAGAGATCGTGGCATCCAGTCCTGGAGGGAGCCCAGTGGGCCACTGTCCCCGAAGTGAAAGACCATGAGGCGCAGGGCCTGGGCGGCTCCATCTCAACCAATGGTGACAATTTTGAATACCGTAGCCCAGCTCAGTTCCTGGATAAGCTATAAAAATCACAGCGGCCAACTCCCCTGACCAAAGCTGATCCTAAGAAGGTATGGTAACAGGACCCCAGCCAATCGTGGGCGGCCCCATTGTTCCCATACCCTAACCTCATACATACCTGACCCGCCCTATCATTGGGGCTCTTTCAGCAACCTGCCGCTGCGGCCAGGCAACCGAGGGCCCAAACTCCAGTTTGTATAATAAAAACTCTTTTGTTCTTGCATCGGATTCGGCTCCGTGGGAGTCTGTGAGGACAGGTACTCTGGCACAACAGAAGAGTTGTTGCTGGGAAGACCCACTGCTTAGCAGGGGTTGCTGAGCAAGAAGCGTGGGCCAGGAAAAGAAGACCAATGAAATGCAGCAAGCCTGTTACCCTTTGCTCTGGGCCGAGTCTGAAAGTAGGACGCGGGCATCTTCCAGGATAGTTCCGATGCCCCTCTGCCTTCCAGTCTCCTCCAGGCTGCTGTGGCAGCCGTCCCAGACTAGTTCACAGGGGCGTGAATTCCCCCAGGAAGTGCAGCACTGTGTGAGTGTGAGTGTGAGTGTGTGAGGGGGAGGGGTGACCAGGAGGCCACTGTCACCCATCGGTTTGCCTGCAAAAACCCCGAGGAAGTAGGTGGCCTGTTGTTAGGGAACTTGGAGACAGAGAAACTCACTTTGTAGGGGAGCATCAGGTAGTGAAGCACACACAGGCAGGGAATGTGCCCTCGGCTTCGTGGGTGCCGGGGCATTTAAGGCGGAAGTTACAGAAAGCTGCAGTTTCCTCCTGGTGGACTGAAGTTCTGGGTTGTGAATCTGTGTACTAGGAAGGCTCTGCCTGCTGGAAGCATAAGCACTTGGGAGAGTAAGTGAAAGCAAAGGGAAAGAAGGGGTGCTTCCTTTAGGGGCAGATGGTGGAAGCAGGAAAATGAACACACTTCCGCCACTGTCGCCACACACGCCTAAGTGTGAACCTCGCTGTGCTGCCAAAATGCTAGTTCACGGGAACCTAGTATATAGGCTTACCCTTCACGTCTGTTTTTGGTATTCTGCGTGGTTCTTACGTATTTTATTTGTGACAAAATGCACACATGTGAAATGCATGGTCTGGCAAGTTTTGCTAAGTATAGACACCCAACTAACCACTGTTAACAATCAAGAGAAGAGAATATTTCCATCACCCTGAAAAGGTTCTTCGATAGTCACTTCCCTCAGCTCACCCTGGGTACCTGACAAACACTGACCCGCTCACTCGATTGTCACAGATCACATTTTCCCATTCTAGACTTTTATATAAACAGAATTAGATAGAATGTACCTTTTTTATTCTGGCTACTCTCACATAGCATTATGCTATCAAGACATTAAGATCTATGAGTTTGGACAATTCAGTTCATGGATTCATCCTAGAAAGAGTGCCACATGTGTCATTGCTGAATGTCTCTGCAATCACCTTTGAAGTATTCCTCTTGGGAAACCATGCACCAAGTGGCTAGTCCACCCACCAGAGCGATTTTGGAACTCTTTCTGGAATGGCCATTGGCACTCTCATCGTATTACCATTGATGTCCTGAATGTCATCAAAATGTATTTTTTTCAATATTTCCTTTATCTTTGGGTAAAGAAAACAGTCTTTTGGGGGGTCAGATCAGGTGAAGAGGAAGAGTGTTCCAATACAGCTATTTGTTTACTGGCTAAAATCTCCCTCAGAGACAGTACTGTGAGCCGGTGCATTGTCATGATATAAGAGCTACAACTTACTCACTCCAAGTTTTTAAATTAAGATTTCCCTGATTCTCTATTGATGTTTACTTGGTCTGCTATGCTTCTCAAAGTCAGCTGATGATTTTGACACACAGTTTGATGAATTTTTGCAATGTTTGTGAGTTCTACTCATTACTAGCCACCCTGACTCTCTTCATCAGTAACTCTTTCTCTCCCCTCAGAAAAACATTTAATCCATTTGTACTCTGCCATTTTCTTTATGGCATTATCTCCATCAGCTTGGACTAACATGTCTCTGATTTCCCTTTCATTCTTACCAAGTTTAACAAGTTTATAAGAGTTGGTTCGTCGCTCTAATTCAAGCTCTGACATTCTTGCCATGGCACACAAAAATGCAACAATAACAAACATTACTCAACAATACACTGCCACATGTTGACATAAACACAACTCAGAGACCCAGATACACTAAGGTTATAAAACCTTACCGAGTTGTTTGTACAGTTTGGCCAATGTAAGTGCAAGGTGGCAAGTTCACAAACTTAATTTTCAGACCTCATCTGTTGTTTATAAATTCACAGTTCATTCCTTTTTATTGCAGAGTAGTAGTTTCTTTTTGAATGGATATATTACAATTTATTTTTCCATTCATCTCTGGATAAGTATTTATCTAATAGCTTCTTAACATTAAAGTACTAGTCTTTGGGTACGCATTGTTGGGTGGACATATTTTCACTTCTGTACACATAAGTACTGAGTAGTAATATTGCTGGGCCATTTGATATCACTTGATTTTTTTTTCCTGTTAATGCATTTTCTATTGGACTAATTTTTGTTCTTTATGATTTCCTTTCTTCTTCTTTTGTTCACTTTACTCTTCCTGGTTTTTAAGGTGAAATTTTATATAATTGACTTTATATTTTTTTTTGTTTTCTAGTTTATGTATGTAAAACTATACATTTTCCCTTAAGCACTGTTTGCACCTCAAAAATGTACAAGCAGTCCTCCTTAGTACAATGGTGAGTAATAAAAAAAAGTAGAAAACAAATGTACAGGCAGTCCTTGATTTATATAGTAGGCAGGGACCATAAAAATGATGTTGTGAGCTAAAATCAGGAAAGTAGTTTCTTTTTTTTAATAGAGACAGAGTCTCACTTTATCGCACTCGGTAGAGTGCTGTGGTGTCACACAGCTCACAGGCTTAGGCGATTCTCTTGCCTCAGCCTCCCGAGTAGCTGGGCTTACAGGTGCCAGCCACCATGCCTGGCTCTTTTTTCTGTTTTGCAATTTGGCCAAGGCTGGGTTTGAACCCGCCACCTTCGGTATATGGGACCGGCGCCCTACTCGATGAGCCACAGGCACCACCCAGGAAAGTAGTTTTAATAATAATTTTAAAAACCCTGCAATTATTCTGTAACCTTTAAATTTTTTTACAGACACCTGAAACTTTTACTCTCTATTGTAAACATATAGAGAAATAAAAAATGGTGAAACTAATTTTTTGCAATATACTATAACTTAAAACACTAGAACCATTAAGAATTAAGTGTCAAACACATAAATAAGGTCTCCGAGCTCCAGAGTCTTTTGTATAATCTTGGCAAACTTATACAACTGTTTTTGGTCAACCTGCCACATTTTGGAAGCATCTGCATGAGCTCCACTTTCATCGTTGGGCTATGATAAATGACAACCTTTCAAAATAATTCTCTTTATTCATAGGGCCTGCTACAATTCCTTCCAGAGGATTCAGTATTGTTTGTATTTGGCCATCAGCTTCTTAAACACTGTCCCTGCCCTGGCCCAGCAATGGCTGTGCTCAGCAGCCCCGCCTCATCAGCGTTCATCACCCCACTCCCACGTCAAGGGCTGCTTCTGGTCATTTACTTTTTTTGTTTTTGTTGTATTTGCTTTGGGGACTTTACACATAAATTCATTACCTAGACCAATGTTGAGAATGATTTTCCCTAGGTTTTCTTCTAGAATTTTTATGGTTTCAGGTCTTAAATATTTAAGTTTTTATATTAATTTTTGTGTATGGTAGGGAATAGGGACCCAGGTTCATTCTTCTGCATGTGGCTATCCAATTTCCCTAACACTATTTATTAAATAAAGCAGCTCCCCACTGGCTCGGCGCCTGTGGCTCAACGGGCTAAGGCGCCAGCCATGTACACCTGAGCTGGCGGGTTCAAATCCAGCCTGGCCCGCCGAACAACAATGACAGCTGCAACCAAAAAATGGCTGAGCATTGTGGTGGGCGCCTGTAGTCCCAGCTACTTGGGAGACAGAGGCAAGAGACTTGCTTGAGTCCAGGAATTGGAGGTTGCTGTGAGCTCTGATGCCACAGCACTCTATCCAGGGTGACAGCTTGAGGCTCTGTCTCAAAAAAAAAAAAAAAAAAAGCAACCCTTTATTTCTTTTTACAAACTTATCAGTCAATCCCTACTCTGCTTTGGGATAACATGAGCTTCACATATGACTCCTTCTAGTTAAAACTCAATAAACTGTGTAGAATAGGGAAAAAACCGCAGCTTATCAGGGAACAGATATGGAGTTCAGTTTTAGAAAATTAGTAATTTCTGGAGAAGGATAGTGGTGATAGTTGCACAATGTGAATGTACTTTTTTTTTTTTTTGAGACAAGAGTCTCATTCTGTCACCCTTGGTAGAGCGCTATGGCATCACAGCTCATAGCAACCTCCAACTCTTTTGGGCTTAAATGATTCTCTTGCCTTAGCCTCCTGAGTAGCTGGGACTACAGGCGCCCACCACGATGCCTGGCAATTTTTTTGTTGCAGTTGCCATTGCTGTTTTAGCTGGCAGGGGCTGGGTTTGAACCTGCCACCCTTGGTATATGGGTCCAGCGCCCTATCCCCTGAGCCACAGGCACTGCCCAATGTGAATGTACTTAATGCAACTAAACTATACACTTAGAATGGTTAAAATAGTAAATTTTAAATTATATACAATTTAAAAAATCAAGAGTCCTTTGAATCCTTATTGTCTTTTCATTGTATAACTTATGATATAGAGTGAATATCTTTTCTATGCCTTTGTTAATTGTCAAACTCCTTTCTAAATTTAGATCTATTTCTGACATTTTATCCTTTGCATTTTTAATGTTGTGAAATATCTGAGAGTTCCTTTAATGAAAAAGTGTTTGCTGGAGTCACTTCTTCTGGTGTTGCGAACCAGGGCGGGGAAGGGAAGTGAACCGGAGTGGAACTGGTAAAGATTGAGAAAAATACAGCATAAGAGAAGAGATGGAAACAAAGGATGGGATCGGGAGGTCTGACTGAGCTGATGGCTACAGCCAGCACCAAAGCACAAAATCAGCTTTATTTTATAGTATCTGTACAGGGTTGTCCAGGGGGAAGTAGCATAGACAATATAGGGAAATAGCATGAACAAAAGACATAGTTTTGGTCTTACAGTACAATAGGAAAATGTAAATGACTTTAACAAAGACAAATCATCTTGTTAATGGTTTCTACTCAACTTCGTTAACATATAAGCAAGAAGGGAAAGATCATGAAGATCCCAGCATAGCTAACAAAACAAAGGAAGAACTTCGTGACTTAGTGGTTACTACTTAACTTTGTTAACATATGACAAGGAGAAAGAAGGGAGAGATCTCAAGGATCTCAGCATAGTTAAGTAGACAAAGAAAAGTGACTTCTGGCAGAGGGAGCATGAAGAAAGGAACACGGCTTTTTAGGGAAGGGAAAAGAAGCAGTTGGGAGTTCATTCTCTGAATGTTCCCCAGGCTGTGAGGGCCCTGCCAGGCTCACAGCCCGCTCTCCACCTTCTGGGACGTGTTCATCCTTTTCATCATAAGTGCTCTCCTCATTTGTCACCTTCACGGAGTTCCTCTGACGGCATGTCTAGTTTCTCAAAAAGTGAGGATGGAAACATTCCCATGTTAGTTATTTTTCTGTAATTCCATTTACATTCAATATAAATGTTTCCCCTCCGGACATTATCACTTTCATCTTTGGTGGCCAATTTCTTCTTTTGGTCTTCTAGTTGTGTACACTGTCCTGTGGGTTTATCAGTGGGAGACAAAGAGAAAACAGCTTTAGCATGTGTGTGAACTGAGAATGAGATGCACCAACCAACCACCACCAATTGGGAGATGGATGTGATTGGTCACCTAACATGATACACACTTGTTACTCATAATTATTCACAAACTGATGAACTGACTATGAAGTTTATATTTTACAGAATTACAATTAAAACGCCATAGTAATGGAAAGGCAGAAACTGAAATTTTAACCATGTTGGGGCCTAGTATTATTATTGATGGCAATTAAAATCTGTGCATGTTAGAACTTGTGCAAAGTAAGGATAACTGATACTGTGTTTTCTTTCTTTATAATTTCTTTTTGGCCTTTGAGCTATTTAGAACTGTGTTAATTTCCAAGTATTTGGAGACTTTTCAGATTTCAGTTTATGATTTGGCCAGAGGACATACTCTGTGTGAGTAAAGTGATTTTATTTTATTTTTTTAATTTTATATATATATAAATTTTAATTATATATATATAAAATTTCAGTTTAATGTGAGAGTACAAATGATTAAGTATGTGTTTCTAAGGTAAAGTTCAAGTTGTACTTGAGCCCTTCATTCTGAGGGTATGCTGTATAGCCTCACATTGGAGAGTGAAGTGATTTTAAATGTATTGGAATATATTTTCTGGTCTAGATAGCACATGGTCAATATTAGCAAATCTTCCATGTGCCTTTGAAAAGAACATGTTATTGTTATTGGGTATAATATTCTATTAGGCCAAGTTGGCTGATAATATTTTTAAGGTCTCTACTGATTTTCTGTAGACTTTTTCTATCAAGTACTGAGCAAGAAGTATTGAAATTTCTAACTATACTTGTGGATTTAAATATTTCTTCTCTCAGTCCATCAACTTTTATTTCCATGTATTTTGAAGCTTTGTTATTAAATTTATGTTTTTAGAATTCTTATGTCTTCTTGTTGAATTGACCTTGTTGTTATTATGAAATGATCCCTGATGATATTCTTTTTTCTGAAGTTTATTTGTCTGACATTAATATAGTCATTCAAACATTCTTGTGATTAGTAGTGAAATGGTATAATTTTTTTTCATCCTTTTACTTTTTAACCTATATATGTCTTTATGTTTAAGAGTATTTCCTATAGTGACTTGTAGATGTGTCTTATTCTTCATATAGTCTGGCAATCTCTGCCTTTTAAGTAAAGTTTCTCAAATGTAAAAAAGTGAAACCCAATGGGAAAATAGATACTGTTCACATTTAGTGTAATTATTGATATAGTTGAGTTCAAGTCTATTATCTTGATAGGTATATTCCATTGGTCTCATCGTTCTCTGTTTTTTTTCTCTTCCTCTTTTCTTGCTAACTTTTACATTGAGTATTTTATCTCTGTCACTGACTGTTTTGTTTTATTTTTGTCTAGGGTTTATATTATAAACATAATTTTTTAACTTATCACAATCTATCTTCAGGTAGTATTATACCATTTCTTGTTTAACGTAACACCCTTACTGAAGTATGCTTCCGCTTCTTCCTTGCTATTCTTTATGCTACTTTCGGTCACTTTTTTGATATTTCCACATATGTTATAAACCCCACAAAGTAAATTATCATTGTTTTTTGCCTTAAACAATTATCTTCAAGAGAATTTTGTGTGTGAGAGAGGAAAAAACACTATGCCAACTCACGTGTGTGTCATTTCTTGCATTCCTTAGCATAAGTCCAATCTCTGACTGTGATTTCCCTTCAGCCTGAAGAATTTTAGAGCTTTCCTACCTTTACGGGTGACAATTTTTGAGTTTTTGTTTGAAAGATAGTTTCCTTAATATGTATATGTAATTTTAGATCAGCAGTATTGTTATTTCACTTTAGCAACATCATTTTATTATCTTTTAGTTTACATTGTTTCTGATGATGAATCTATGCATTTTTTTAATCATTTTCATCTATTTTCTCTGACTGCTTTCAAAAGTTTCTCTTTATTACTGATTTTTAGCAATTTGATTATGATATCTATTGGTGTAGTATGTGTGTGTGTGTTTCTTTCTACATAGCGTATGTTGAGTGAGATTCTTGGATCTGAGGATTTATAATTTTTTCTAAATTTGGAATTTGGGGGGCCATTATTCTCTAAAAAGACATATTTATAGAAAATATATTTGATATATATGTATTTTTTCTCCTTGTCTGAGACTTTAGTTATATCCATCAGACTGCTGGATATTGTCTCATAAGTCACTCAACTTTGTGAACATTTTAGTCTCTGTTCTTTCCGTGATTCGGCTTGGATAGTTTATATTGCTAGATCTTGAAGTTCACTGATCTTTCTTCTGTAGTACTTAATGTGCTATAAGGTCTATTTAAAGCTTTTTTAATTTTATATATTGCATTTCGCATTTCTCAGCCTCTGACATCCATGTTGTTCTTTTTACGGCCTCCAGTTTTTCCTCATTATGCTTATATTTTTCTTTAAATAACATGATTATAATAACCATTTAAAAAATTCTTATATTCTAATAGAATTCTTAATTCTAACCATCATCTGTGCTATTTCTATTAAATAATTATCCTCCTGATTATGGGTCACATTTTGTTGCTTTGCTTTTTCATATCTAGTAATTTTCTTTTTTTTTTGAAACAGAGTCTCACTTTGTTGCTCTTGGTAAAGTGCTGTGGCATCATAGCACATCAAACTTCTGGGCTTAAGCAATTCTCTTGCCTCAGTCTTCCAGGTAGCTGGGACTACAAGCACCTACCACAATGCCTGGCTATTTTTAGAGATGAGGTCTTGCTCTGGTTAACTGAACTTGTGAGCTCAGGCAATCCACCCACCTTGACCTCCCAAGTGCTGGGATTATAGGCGTGAGCCACCGCTCCTGGCTGTGTCTAGTAATTTTTTATTGAATGCTAGACATCTCGAATGCCTATGATGTTGAGTGTTTGGATTTTGTTATATTCCCTCAAAAAAAAATGCTGAATATTATGAAGCAAGCAATTAGATTACTTGTCATCATCTTGATTTTAACTACAGATATAAAATAGTCTTTATTCTAGAGTTAGGCTAACCTTACTGCCAGTACTAAGACATGCCCCTTCTGGTATCTCTCTGGATGATAGGAATCCAAATTTCTCCACAGTCTGCATGAGCTCAGGAAGTCCTTCAGCTTGCATTTTTCTGCAAATGACTTTTTCCTTAGCCTTGTGGAAATTTAGCCTACCCTGCACCAATTAGTATTTACCCAAGGGGTATTAGTATTCAGGCTTAAGGAGATCTTTGGAGATTTTTCATTGTGTAACTTCTTCCTCTCTGGAAATCTGCCCTACAAATTACAGATACTTCAGTTTCCCTAATTTTCAACATCTCTCTCTTCCAGTTAAAGAGACCACTGGGCACTTTCCTTCCCCTTCCTGTGGTCTGGAAAGGGCCTCCATGTGGACTGTGAGAGCCAGAGGGTCACCTTGTTTATTTCTCTTCCCTCAGAGAATCACAGTCCAGTTGGCCTGTTGTTCAGTGTCCAGAACAGTTGCTTTAAGTATTTTCTCTAAGTTCCTAGTTGTTGACTGGGGTAAGGCAATTCCTATAGCAGTTCCCCCTTCATGGGTAGGAGAACAAGTATATTATGTAGTTTTTAAAAGAATATCTTTTATAAAAAGCTTGATCTAAACTATTCTTAATCAATTTAACAGATAGTCATGAATTCCTACCATAAGCCAAGTCTTTTGCGGATGCCAATGGAGAACAAAGAAAAGAATACTCCCTGGTCTCCTTGCACTTATAGTCTAGTGGGGTAGAGACATTAAGTGTTAATTCTACAAATATTTAACTATAACTTATAATAAGTATTGAGAATGTAAAATGAAGAGTGAAATGAAAGCCGATCAACTAGGAGAGGCAGGGAACCTGTGGCCTTCTGGATCCTTCTGACTGAATCCTCTTAATAAAGAGTATGAAGTTATAGGTTTCCCACCCCTTTGAACCTATAACTTCATACTCTTTGTGTGCAAAGTCAATAAAGGAAAATTTTCCTGTAGTTCCTGGATTTGTTGACTATGACAATGGGTAGTTAGGATGTAATTAAGAGTTGCTGCATTTGAATGAGGCTAAGTGCACTGACTAGGCCTGATCTCAAAGTTGAGAGCAGGTGTCTATCTTGTATGTGTTTACAGGTGAGGTGGGGGGAGGGGTTGATAAAAAAGAAATGAAAGAAGAAACTGTAGGAAACCAGAATATGTCACCCCAAAATGTGACTTTGTTGTCCAAAAGAAGATCCAGGATGGCAAATAGTAGAAAAGAGAGGGGTTTTTTGTTTGTTTTTTTCTGAGACAGAGTCTCAGTAGGGTGCTGTGGCATCACAGCAACTTCCAACTCTTGGGCTTAAGTGATTCTCTTGCCTCAGCCTCCCAAGTAGCTGGGACTACAGGTGCCCACCATAATGCCTGGCTGTTTTTTAGTTGCAGTTGTCATTGTTGTTTTAGCAGGCCTGGGCTGGGCTCAAACCCGCCAGCTTCAGTGTATGTGGCCATGGCCCTACTCACTGAGCTACAGGCGTGGAGCTTAGAAAAGAGAGTTCAATTGGTGATATCAATTGCAAAGGGGAAAGAGAGAGTGAGTGGTATGAATGGAAGGAGCTCTGTCTTCCAAAGGGAAAGGGCAGGCTGGCTTTCATGCCTCACAGGGCCTGTATCACTCTGTAGATATGTATTCAGCAAGTTTGTGGGGAAGGTAGACATCTTTGTGAGGGGATTGAGTGCATTCACAATGAGTAAACATATATGTAACATACATCCCGTGTTCACTGTAAGGCAGGGTTTTAGTATTAAAATGAGGTGAGATTTGGCTTTTTACGTCAATAGGTGTACTATAGGCCACAAAGACAGTTTTTGCACTGTCTCTATAAGCTAGTTGAAATTGGCTTGGGGTCTGCAGCTGGTTGCCAGGAAAGAATAATTGTAAGGCCCATACTCTGTCCAATCAGACAGGGGCCTGGGTTGATTCGGAGTTAGGGAAAGTCTGACAATTTGCCTGTTAGTTCCTATTTTTAGGAAGTTTTGCAAGAGTGTGGTTTTACTTATAAACCATAGGAATATAGGAAGTTGCCATGCCAGCTGGGCTCCGAACCCTTAACCACAGCTACTTTTTGTTTCCTTAGCCCTAGGGTCTGTCTTAGTTGATTAAAAAAAGGTGTCTATTTTGCTGTCTTAGCTCATTGTGTTTGATATAAAAATAATTTTTGAGCTAAAGATAATAAGACATAGCAAACAAAGGAAAGTCTCTTCCTATCTGCCTTCATTTCTCCCTACAGACAAAACAGAAATTCTCCTTTCCTGGAGCACTTTATACTCTTACCAGCCCAGAGATGGCTCCAGAGCAATCTGCAAACAAATGATCCTAAAGCCACTCTCCTATGTCCTGTCATTTCTCTACTAATTTATTGCTCTTTTATGAAGATGCTGTATATTGGATATTTTTTTCCCCATTCTTGAGATACTTTACTAAGAAGAGTATGTTCCAGCTTCATCCAGGTAAACATAAAAGATGTGAAGTCTCCTTTTTTATGGCTGCATAGTATTCCATAGTGTACATATACCACCATTTGTTAATCCACTCATAAGTCGATGGGCACTTGGGCTGTTTCCATGTCTTGGCTATTATGAATTGGGCTGCAATAAACATTCTGGTGCAAATGCCTTTGCTGTAAAATAATTTTTGATCATCTGGGTATATACCTAGTAGAGGAATTGCAGGATCGAAAGGTAGGTCCACTTTTAGTTCTCTGAGTGTTCTCCAAACTTCTTTCCAAAAAGGTCGTATTAGCTTGCATTCCCATCAGCAGTGTAGAAGTGTTCCCTTCTCTCCGCGTCCTTGCCAACATCTGTAGTTTGGGGATTTTGTGATGTGGGCTAAACTTACAGGAGTTAGATGATATCTCAAAGTGGTCTTGATTTGCATTTCTCTGATGACTAAGGATGATGAGCATTTTTTCATGTGTTTGTAGGCCATGCAACTGTCTTCATCAGAGAAGTTTCTGTTCAAGTCTCTCGTCCACAAAGAAATAGGGTTTGATTAGTTTGAGTTCCCTGAAGATTCTAGTTATAAGGCCTTTGTTGGAAGCATAACCTGCAAAAATCTTCTCCCATTCTGAAGGTTGTCTGTTTGCTTTACTTACTGTGCTCTTGGCTGTGCAAAAGCTTTTTAGTTTGATCAGATCCCAGTAATGTATTTTTGGTGTTGCTTCAATTGCCCGGGAGGGTCCTCCTCATAAAATATTCTCCCAGGGCGATTTCTTCAAGTGTTTTCCCTGCACTCTCTTCTAGTATTAGTATAGTTTCATGTCTTAAGTTTAAATCTTTTATCCAGTGAGAATCAATTTTTGTTAATGGTGAAAAATGGGGGTTCAGTTTCATTCTTCTACAGGTTGCCATCCAGTTTACCCAGCACCATTTATTAAATAGGGAATCTTTCCCCCAGTGAATATTTTTGATAGGCTTGTGTGGAAGATCAAGTGGCGATAAGTAGCGGGGTTCATCTCCTGGTTCTCTATTCTGTACCATAAATCTACCGCTCTATTTTTGTGCCAGTACCACCACGCTGTTTTGATCACTATAGATTAATAGTATAGCCTGAAGTCTGGTAATGTAATACCTCCTGGTTTGTTATTTTTTCTGAGTAATATATTTGCTATTTGAGGTTTTTTCTGATTCTATATAAAACTAAGTACTATTTCTTGAAGTTCTATAAAGTATGACAATGGTGTTTTACTAGGGATTGAATTAAATCTGTAGATTGCTTTGGGTAGTATGAACATTGTTTAACAACGTTGATTCTTCCCAGCCATGAGCATGGTTTGTTTTTCCATTTGTTAACATCTTCACCTATTTCTTTTCTCATAGTTTCATAGTTCTCCTTAAAGAAGTCTTTTATGTCTTTTGTTAGGTAAATTCCCAGATATCTCATCTTCTTTGGCACTATTGTAAAAAGAATAGAGTCCTTTATTATTTTTTCAGCTTGACTATTGTTGGCATATATAAAAGCTACTGTCTTGTATGTATTGATTTTGTATCCTGAGACGCTGCTGTATTCCTTGATCACTTCTAGGAGTTTTGAAGTTGAGTCCCTGGGATTTTCCAGGTATAGGATCATATCATTAGTGAAGATTGAGGGTTTGATCTCCTCTGACCCTATTTGGATACCCTTGATCACCTTCTCTTGCCTGATTGCTATGGCTAAGACTTCCATTACTGTGTTGAGTACCAGTGTAGACAGTGGGCCAATGATATGATATTGGCTGTGGGTTTACTGTAGATGGCCTCTATTAGTTTAAGAAATGTCCCTTCTATGCCTTTTTTCTTAGGTGTTCTGATCATGAAAGGATGCTGGATATTATCTAAGGCTTTTTCTGCATCAATTGAAAGAATCATATGGTCTTTATTTTTTATTTTATTGATGTGATGTATTATATTTATAGATTTGTGTATGTTGAACCAACCCTGTAACCCTGGAATAAAACCAACTTGATCATGGTTTATAATTTTTTTGATGTGTTGTTGAATTCTGTTTGCTAAGATCTTATTGACTGTTTTTGCATTGATATTCATTAATGATATGGGTCCATAATTTTCTTTCTTTGTTGGATCCTTTCCTGGTTTGGGGGTCAGGGTGATATTTGCTTCATAGAATGTGTTGGGAAGTGTTCCTTCTTTTTCTATGCTTTGGAAAACATTGTATAATATATGTACTAGTTCCTCTTGAAAGGTTTGATAGAATTTGGATGTGAAGCCATCTGGTCTTGGACTTTTTTTTTTTTTTTTAGGGAGATTTCGTATTGTCGATGCTATTTTAGTGATTCATAATAGGTCTATTCAATTCTTTCTGGTTGAGTCTAGGAAGGTGGTGTGCTTCCAGGTATTGGTCCATTTCCTTTAGATTTTCATATTTCTGGGAATAGAGATTTTTGTAGTAATCATTGAGGATTTTTTGAATTTCTGGTGTCTGTTGTTATTTCTCCTTTATTGTTTCTGATAGATGATATTAGAGATTTTACTTTTCTGTTTCTCGTTAGGTTGGCCAAAGGTTTATTAATTTTGTTAATCTTCTCAAAAAACCAACTTTTTGCTTTGTTAATCTTTTGAATGATTCTTTTGTTTTCAATTTCATTTAATTCTGCCCTGATTTTGGTTATTTCTTTTCTTCTGCTGGGTTGGCACTGTTCTTCCTTTTCCAGTTGCTTGAGATGATCCATTAAGTTGTTGGCTTCCTCTTTTTCTGTTTTCTTTTCTTTTCTTTTCTTTTTTTTTTTGAGACAGAACCTCAAGCTGTCACCCTGGATAGAGTGCTGTGACATCACAGCTCACAGCAACCTCCACTTTCTGGGCTCAAGCTAGTCTCCTGCTTCCGCCTCCCAAGTAGCTGGGATTAAGGACGCCCACCACAACGCCTGGCCACTTTTTGGTTGCAGCTGTTATTGTTGTTTGGTGGCCCAGGCTGGATTCAAACTCACCAGCTCAGGTGTACGTGGCTGGCACCTTAGCCCATTTAGCCACAGGTGCCGAGCCTTCTTTCTGTTTTCTTGGTGAAGGCTTCCAATGCAATAAATTTCCCTCTAAGGACTGCCTTTGCAGTATCCCAGAGGTTTTGATAATTTGTGTCTTTGTTGTCATTTTGTTCCAAAATTTTGGTGATTTCCTTCTTAATCTTGTCTTTGACCCAGCTATCATTCAGCCTAAGATTATTTAGCTTCCATGACTTTGTTTGAGTTTGAAGATTCCTGTTGCTGTTGAGTTCAACTTTTATTCCGTGGTGGTCTGAGAAGATACAAGGGATAATTTCTACAATTTTAAATTTGCTGAGTTTAGACTTGTGTCCTAGGCTATGATCTATTTTGGAGGATGACCCATGGGCTGATGAGAAGAATGTATATTCAGTTTTATTAGGGTGAAATGATCTGTAGAGGTCTGTAAAGTCCATTTGTTCTAGGGTCAGGTTTAATATTAGTCTAATGTTTCGTTAGTTTAATAAAGTCTAATTTTTTTTGTTTCATTTCTTCTTGGAGGATAGATCCAAAACTGTCAAAGAGGTGTTAAAATCTCCAACTATTATAATGCAGGAAGATATAAAGTTGTTCATATCCATTAGGGTATGCTTTATGAATTGAGGAGCATTCTGGTAGGGTGCATAAATGTTTATTATTGAAATCTCTTCATGTTGGGTGTTTCCCTTGACAAATAATTAGTGACCTTCCTTATCTTTCTTTATCTTTGTTGGTTTAAAGCCCATTGTATCTGCTACTAAAATTGCAACCCCTGCTTTATTCTGGTTTCCATTTGCCTGTAATATGTAAGTCCATCCCTTCATCCTGAGTCTATTTTTATCCTTTAGGATGAGTTGAGAGTCTTGCATGCAGCAGATATCCGGTCTGAGTTTATGTGTCCAGTCAGCCAGCCTGTGCCTCTTTAGAGGACAATTTAAATCATTCACATTAATTGGGAGACTTGATAAGCCTGGTTGTGTTTGGGTGTCATGATTTTTCAGATGTCCAGTGGACATTTTTAATCCTTTCACCACTGTGGAAGTTGGGTTTTGTTCAAAAATTTCTGGGTGAGTTTACTTTGGGCGTAGAGCATTGTGCTGGTCATTGGGGAGAATGGGTCTGAGAATTTCCTAGAGAGCTGGTTTAGTTATGGCAAATTTCTTCAACATGTTTGTCATTAAAGTATTTGATTTCTCCATTACAAATGGAGAAATTTAGTTTAGCTGGATACAGGATTCTGGGCTGGAAGTTGTTTTGTTTTAGGAGACTGAAGGTTGATGACCATGACCATCTTCTTCTGGCTTGAAACATTTTGACTGAGAGATGTGTAGTCATTCTGATATTTCTCCCTTTGTAGGTGATGCTTTTCTTATGTCTGGCTGCTTGTGTAATTTTCTCCTTTGTCTTAACTTTGGCGAAGTTAATGACAGTGTTTCCTGGAGATGCTTTATTTGGATTGAGTCTTGCTGGGGTTCTGAAACTGTCTGCTATCTAAAGTTCTGTATCTCTTGCAATGCTTGGGAAATTCTCCTCCAAAGTCTTTTGGAGTAGAGCATCCAAGAGATCCTTTAGGACCATCCTCTTCTCCTTCAGGAATTCCTATAAGACAAATGTTTGGTCTTTTGGAGTGATCCCACAACTCTCTCAGGGAATGATCAGTTTTTACTTTCCATTTGTCTGCCTCTTTGAGTGCTTGGAAACATTCAAAAGCTTTGTCTTCCAGTTTCAGAGATCCTTTCTTCTGCCTGGTCAACTCTATTACTGAGGGATTCTACTGTGTTTTGAAGCTCCTCAACTAACTTTTTCATTTCCTTGAGCTCTGCCATCTCTTTTCTCATTATGTCCATCTCTTTGGTGAATTGGACTTTGAATTCATAATTTCTTGAGACAAGTTTAGAACTACTCTTTGGAATTCAATTTCTATCTTTTCTTCCATTCTATTTGTCTTATTTGCAATCCATAGTCTGAATTTGATTTCTGACATTGCTGCCATTTGTTTATGCATGGCATCTTCATTTGTATCTCCTTTGTCATTTCTTAGGGGTGGGGTGGGGGATTGATCTACTCTGGTTACTCATGTTGCCAGAGTTCTTCTGTTGGGTCCGCACCATGTTTATTTTCTACTGTTTGGTTATTAGAACTGGTAGAGTGAGA
This sequence comes from Arctocebus calabarensis, assembly GCA_963573935.1. Taxonomy (NCBI): domain Eukaryota; kingdom Metazoa; phylum Chordata; class Mammalia; order Primates; family Lorisidae; genus Arctocebus; species Arctocebus calabarensis. Next base: position 30,999 of record CAUYON010035820.1, read on the forward strand.
TTGAATTGGGGTTCCCAGGTAGTAGAGATAGCACCTTATCAAAGCACTAGTCTTTGTTATTGTGGCTTATCTCCTACAACCTTACAAAGGCCTCTTACAGACTTTTTAGACTCTGAGGACCTACTTGGTGAGATTGCATAAGATAGCTCTATTTGATATCAGACAACCTCTACCCTATCTTAAGAAACCACATTTATTAGGTTTAAATTTCAAGTATGAAGAGATACAAACAGCTGCAGCACCCAGCCCCCACCCATCAGTTCTTTTTAATTACAGAACTCGAATGTCAAACTCAGAATGTCCCTGAGTGAATATCCCCAAGTACAGGTTCCAACCAAATTGTCTCAGACAGTGCAAACCTTGCTCAACAGAGAGAGATTCAATAGCACAGGTCTCCAACAGCACAGTTGAAGCCAGGAATCCACACTCCTGCCTGCCAGACTTCCTCCAAACTATTGTTTGCTTCTCTGCTCACGGGCCCAGCTGGAGCCAGGGGCCACGCCCCCACCCACCAGTCTCAGTCCACATCCAACTAGCCTCTGCTTGCCAGACTGGTTGGGGTCAGGGCACCACGCTCCCACCTACCAGTCTCAGTCCACACATAAGTAGCCTCTGCTTGCCAGACCAGTTGGAGTCAGGGAACCATGCTCCCACCTGCCAGTCTCAAGTCTGTTGCCTGGAAAGCCTCTGTTCACAGGCTCTGTTGGAGTCAGGGCACTGGGCCCCACCCTCCAGTCTCAGTCCACACAGCTAGCCTCTGCTTGCCAGACCAGTTGGAGTCAGGGGACCACACCCTTAAGCCTTTGTTTGCAGGCTGTTAGAGTCAGGGCACCGCATCTGCCTGCATGTCTCAGTCCTCACCTGGTAAGCCTCTGCTCAACAGCCCTACTGGAGACAGTGGGCCATGCCCATGTCAGGTCTTGGTTCAGACCCAATAAGCCACTGCTCGAGGGTTCTGTTGGAATCAGGGGATCATGCCCTGGCTCTCAGGTCGCAGTCCACACCTATCAAGCCTGTGCTTGCAGGCCCAGCAGGGGCTGGGGACCAGCCCTGTCTGCCGAACTCAGTCCACATGGGGCAACCACTCTCCTGATGTGGGTGCCATCAGAGCTGGAGGCTTTGCATTCTGTCCTGTCAGACATAGCACGAACCGAGGGTCAACAAACCACTGGCCAGGGATAGTCATAACCAGGGGATTGCTCCTCCTCCTGCCGAGTGTCCCTTTCTTCCTACACCCTCTTTCTTCCCCGTTAGTCACAGATTCCGTCCTGATGGTTGGCTGTCCACACTATGCCCAGTTCTCTCAGGATAAGACCAAACACTCTGTGCTCTGCAGGGGGCAGAACTTCAGACCGCCATGCGAGGAGTAAAGGGTGGACTAGGTGTTTGGACTTGTGGGGGAAAATACCTGTTCAATTTTATGCCTGGCTGTGTGGTGTCTAGGTTCATAAGTGGGACCTCCCCAGAGAAAGAGACCTGGAGTTTAGCGGCTGTCTTCAGCAAGGTAAAATGAGAGGTCTTTTGTTCCCTGCTTGTCCGCAGATAGCCTGTGGCAGGCCCCCTGCTTGGGGGAGGCGTCTCCCATCCTCTAGTCGATAGGCTTTGTACCTGTAATTTGGTTTCTTGAATGCTCTTCCTTGGAGTTACAACTTGCCGAACTTCTTTCTTGGCTCAGCTCCCCATCTTTGCCTTCATAGAGTCCGATTCCTTCCAGTTTTTCTTCCTCTGCTCAGGAGCCTCTGCTGAGGGTTGCTGCTAGTCAGCCATCTTCCCAGAATTCTCAGCAGCCAGCCCCTACCAACACGGGAGAAAACACAACCTCTGCCAGCACATGACAGAGCAGGTGACCGGAACGATCTCTTTATTTATTTATTTTTTTTGAGACAGAGCTTCAAGCTGTCACTCTGGACAGAGTGCCGTGGCATCACAGCTCACAGCAACCTCTAATTCCTGGGCTCAAGCGAGTCTCCTGCCTCTGCCTCCCAAGTAGCTGGGACTACAGGCACCCGCCACAACGCCTGGCCATTTTTTGGTTGCAGCTGTCATTGTTTGGCGGGCCCAGGCTGGATTTGAACCTGCCAGCTCAGGTGTACGTGGCTGGCGCCTTAGCCTGTCGAGCCACAGGCACCGAGCCTAATCTCTTTTTTTAATTGCTGTGTCTTCAAAGGGCGTTTCTTGTAGACAGTCTATAGTTAAGTCTTATTTTTTTATCAACTCTGATAATCTCTGTTTCAATTAGTGTATTTAGACTAAGACCATTGATGTCTCAAGTGATTATTGATATAGTCAGATTAATATTAGTATCTACAGTATTTGTACTATTTTCTAATCATTGCCCTTGTTCTTTTGTTAGCATCTTTGTCTCATACTTTTTGTGCCTTTCCTTTTGTGATTTTAATGAGCTTTTTGCTAGAAAAATTTAACAGATTTATTTATAGTTATGATATTGAACTGCTGAAATTTGTTCCCTAAAACATTTCTTTTTGTTTTGAGACAGCATCTCACTATGTCATCCTTGGTAGAGTGCCGTGGTGTCATAGCTCACAGCAACCTCAAACTCTTGGGCTGAAGTGATTCTTTTGCCTGAGCCCTGTAAGTAGCTGGGACTACAGGTGTCCACCACAATGCCCAGCTACTTTTTTTGTTGTACTTGTCATTGTTGTTTAGCAGGCTTGGACCAAGTTCCACCCACCAGCCTCAGTGCATGTGGCTGGTGCCTTAACCACTGAGCTACAGGAGCATTCCTAAAACATTTTGACTTGGATTAATGCTTCAATCTCCACATTTATATTAAAAATTCACATACAAATGGAAAAACTGCCAGTACCTTATTTCTGTTTCTCTTTTTTTTGTTATTACTTTGTTATAGTTGATGTTTTTTATTTTATTTATTTATTTATTTTTTTGAGACAGAGTCTCAAGCTGTTGCCTTGGGTAGAGTACCATAGCATCATAGCTCACAGCAACCTCTAACTCTTGGGTTTAAGCTATCCTCTTGCCTCAATTTTTCTATTTTCATTTATTTATTTATTTATTTTTGAGACAGAGTCTCGCTATGTTGCCCTCACTAGAGTGCCATGCGTCACAACTCACAGCAACCTCAGAATCTTGGGCTTAAGCAACTGTCTTACCCCAGCCTCCCAAGTAGCTGGGACTACAGGTGCCCACCACAACACCCAGCTATTTTTTCGTTGTAGTTGTCATTGTTGCTTACCAGGCCTTGGCCTGGAACCCAACAGTCCCTGTGCATGTGGGCAGCACCTTAACCACTGCGCTACGGGTGCTGAACTGGATTTTCTATTTTTAGTAAAGATGGGGGCCTCGGTCTTTGCTCAGGCTGGTCTCGAACTGGTGAGCTCAACCTATCCACGTTTTTGTTTTATTGAGACAGAATCTTACTGTTTCCCTAGGCTAGAGTCCTGTGGTGTCATAGTTTACAGCAACTTTAAACTCAGGGACTAAGATTTTGCCTTAGCCTCCCAAGTAACTGGGACTTATAGGCACCCACCATAGTGTCCATCTATATTTTTTTCTATTTTTAGTAGAGACAAGATCTTGCTCTAGCTCAGGCTGGTCTCAAACTCCTGAGCTTAAGCAATCTACTTGCCTCAGCCTCCCACAGTGCTGGGATTATAGGTGTGAGGCACTGTGCCCAGCCCATAGTGGATGCTTAAGCACATTCTCCATCTGCTGTGTGCTAGCTGCATATCTTTTGGCATACTTGTTACACATTTAGCATGGATAGCTCGCCAGTTGGTGTCTTCAAAAAGGCCAACCAGATAGGCCTCACTTGCCTCCTGCATGGCTGTGCTCTGATCTGTTTTGAAGTCCTGAGCAACTTGTCATACCGGATGCTAGACAAGGAGTTTGGGAATCGGAAGTTCAGTGTGTGGATGCTACTTGACACAAAATAACACCTACTCAGTCCATTTGTACTGAACTGAGGGACCTGGGGAAGCTAGCCCAGCCTCCCAGTGATCATCACTGACTTTTATTGAAAGCTCAGGCATGAGACAATATACCATAGCAGAAAGCTTCAAAGAGGACTCAAGGTTAAAGAACAAGGAGTTTGTCTTTAACTGCATGATTAAGCTCCTAACACATCCTATTTACTGCACTCTGTCTTACCTAAACCTTACCACTGCTAATTTTTGACAGGATTGGGGCAGTATGCTCTGTCTAGTGAATATTATTTTCAGTTCTTGTGGCCAGCAGTGATGCTTGGCTTTTTATCAGATTACTTTGTCCCTAGTGTCTAGTATTTTTAACCTTATATTCCATCCTACACATTAGACTTATCGTAACCTCTAATTTCAGAGTGCATGTTGCCAGGCCTGCAGTGATGAAGTTTCTTCTCCAGTACACGACAGCCTCTATTTTTTTTTTTTTTTTTTTTTGTGAGACAAGAGTTTCACTTTGCTGCCCTGGGTAGAGCGTCATGGCATCATGGCTCACAGCCACCTCAAACTATTGGGCTCAAATGATCCATTGCCCTCACCCTTCCATGTATTTGGGATTACAGGTACCCACCACAGTGTCTGGCTATTTATTTTATTTTTTGGTAGAGATGGAGGTCTTGCTTTCTCTTAAGCTGGTCTCAACTCCTGAGCTTAAGCAATCCACTGCCTTGGCCTCCCAGAGTGTGAGCCATCATACCCTGCCCTTTTTTGTTATCTTTTTTTTGTTGTTGTTGTTGATAGAGACAGAGTCTCACTTTATTGCCCTTGGTAGAGTGCTGTGGCATTACACAGCTCACAGCAACCTCCAACTCCTGGGCTTAGGCGATTCTCTTGCCTCAGCCTCCCAAGTAGCTGGGATTACAGGTGCCTGCCACAATGCCTGGCTATTTTTCTGTTTTGCAGTTTGGCCGAGGCTGGGTTTGAACCTGCCACCTTTGGTATATGGGGCCGGCACCCTACTCTATGAGCCATAAGTGCCGCCCTGTTTTGTTATCTTTTGAGAGTTTTGTAATTTTATGTTTTACATTTACATCTATGGTCCATTGTGAGTTAATTTTTCTCATAAAGAATGAGGTTTATTTAGGTCGAGGTACCCTGTTTTGGGGCCTATTTTTTTTGCCTATGTGGTTGTTCTAGCACCACCTGTTGAAAAGGTTGTTTTCTCTCTATTGAATTGCTTTTGCACTGTTGACAAAAATCAGTTGGCTATATATATACTTTTTTTTTTTTTTTTGAGACAGAGTCTCACTATGTTCATCTTGGTAGAATGCTGTAGCATCATAGCTTACAGCAACCTCAAACTCTTGGGTTTAAGTGATTCTCTTGCCTCAGCCTCCCAAGTAGCTGGGACTATAGGCGCCTGCCACAATACCCGGCTATTTTTTTTTTTTTTTTTTTGTAGTTGCCTTTGTTGTTTGGCAGGCCTGGGCTGGGTTCGAACCCACCAGCCCTGGTGTAGGTGTCTGGTACCCTAGCTGCTGAGCTATAGGTGCCGAGCCACATTTGCCTATATTTTTGTAAGTCTGTTTCTGGATTTTCTATTTTGTTTTATTGGTCTGTGTTTGCTACTACTGTGGGTTTGAATTAATTCTTCTTTTTTGACTAAGCCCTACTGTTGCTTGTTAGTAACCTTATACAATGATGGAAATTTGAAATTTAGATTTTAAAAGCTAACCTAAATTTTAGAAGGTAGCTATTGTGATGTTAGACTGCATCAGACATAGATTTTCTTAAGCTTTTAGTCATTCTTTCCTTAGTAAAGAGTACTTCACATTTTTGTTACTATTACTTTAGTTATGATGTATTCTGTTTTCTATGTTTGTTAAAATCTGGAGCCAGGCACAGTTGCAGGTACTTACATTCCAGCTACTTAGGAGGCTGAGGATGGAGGATTGCTGGAGGCCAGGAAGTTTGAGGCTGTAAAGTGCCTGTAAGTAGCTACTGCACTGTAGCCTGGGCAACATAGTGAGATCATGTATCTTAAAAAAATTAAGTCTGCATAGGAAATGGAATAGTGAAGAAAGTTAAAAATATTTTGTTTTCTTTTTTTGATTGATTGAGACAGAGCCTCAAGCTGTCCCCATGGATAGAGTGCAAAGGCACCACAGCTCACAGCAACCTCCAATTCCTGGGCTCAAGCGAGTCTCCTGCCTCCGCCTCCCAAGTAGCTATAGGCGCCAGTCACAACGCCCAGCCATTTTTTGGTTGCAGCCGTCATTGTTGTTTGGCGGGCCCAGGCTGGATTTGAACCCGCCAGGTCAGGTATACATGGCTGGCGCCTTAGCCAGCTGAGCCACAGGCACCGAGCCAATATTTTGTTTTCTAATCAAAGTAATATGTGGACATGGTTTTATTTATTTTATTTATTTTTTGAGACAGAGCCTCAAGCTGTCACCCTGGATATAGTGCTGTGGCATCACAGCTCACAACAACCTCCAATTCCTGGGCTCAAGCGAGTCTCCTTCCTCCACCTCCCAAGTAGCTGGGACTACAGGCGCCCGCCACAACGCCCGGCCATTTTTTGGTTGCAGCCATTAGTGTTGTTTGGTGGGCCTGGTCTGGATTCGAACCCGCCGGCTCAGGTGTATGTGGCTGGTGCCTTAGCCACTGGAGCCACATGCGCACAGCCAGTGGACATGATTTTAAAAATCAAATGATTTGATAGACTTAAAATAAAAACTGTGCTGCCATCTTCTCTACTCCAGAGTTCTTTTTCTTAGTGGTGGCCACTTTCAAATCTATTAGCTGCTGTTTCTCACTGTTTATCTCTTTATTTATAACTAAAAAGCTTTTACTATTTTTTTAATCTGGTAATTTTAGATATCTGCCATTGATTCTCAACTATTATGGACAATGAAGATTTAGCACTCTTAGGCCACCACTTTTTTTTCTAGACTATTCTCAGTATTAATTGCCTCACAATTTTTGGTTAAATCTTATTAGTATTTACATCATAATGATGACATCAATACTGGTAACTATTGAATTGAGTCATATGATTAACATTTCTTGAGTAATTTTTGTTTAGTACATAGTCTTTATTTTTTTTGTGTGTGCGCGAAGCAAAAACCATTATTGCATAGTATATAATCTTTAAAAAATCATTTATTCTCTTTTCTGTGTAATTATTATTCATCACTTCCAAATTCTCCTTTAATATTGTAACACTCCACAGAATAAGGCCAAGCACATCAAGTGATCCATCAGTTCTATTTTTTCTCCTCCTGGACATCTTAGAGCTATTTTGACTCTTGTCCAGCCTGTGGCATGACTCTTGCCCTGTGACTTCTCTTCACCACTGCCTTGTGTTGAGTCTTGTTCCTGAATTCCACGTCATCCTTTTTCTCAGCTTATTCCCTCATGTGGAATCCCTCATCCTCTTACCTCCAGAAAATGAGTGGAGGTTTTTTTTTTTTTAGACAGAGCCTCAAGCTGTCACCCTGGATAGAGTGCTGTGGCATCATAGCTCACAGCAACCTCCAATTCCTGGGTTCAAGCGAGTCTCCTGCCTCCGCCTCCCAAGTAGCTGGGACTACAGGCGCCCGCCACAACACCCGGGCATTTTTTGGTTGCTGCCGTCATTGTTGTTTGGCGGGCCCCGGCTGGATTCGAACCTGCCAGCACAGGTGTTCGTGGCTGGCGCCTTAGCTCGTTGAGCCACAGGCGCTGAGCCTTGTTTTTGTTTTTTAATAATTACTTTTGCTTTATTGAGATTAACCATTTAGAAGTGCACAACTTGGTTGGATTTAGTACATTCATAACATTTTCTTTTTTTTTTTTTTTTTGCAGTTTTTTTTTTAGCTGGGGCTGGATTTTAACCCACCATCTCTGGCATATGGGGCTATTGCCCTAATCACTGAGCTACAGGCGCTGCCGTTGGAGGTTTTTTTTTTTAAAGATAGTCTCACTCAGTTGCCCTGGGTAGAGTGAGTCTAGCTTACAGAAATCTGATTCCTGGGCTTAAATGATCCTCTTGTCTCAGCCTCTTGAGTAGCTAGGACTACAGGTGCCGCCACAACACCTGGCTACTTTTTCTATTTTTAGTAGCGATAGGTCTCTCTTAGCTTACGCTGGTTTTGAACCCTTGAGCTCAGGATATGCAGCTGCCTTGACTTCTCAGAGTCTTGGGATTATAGGTTTAAGCCATTGCACTTGGCCTGAGACATTTTTTAATCTTGGCAAGTCAGGAAATGTCTGTATTATACCATCATACTTAATTGGTAGTTTGGTTAGCTGTAGAATTCTAGTAAAATTAGTTACTCATATGATTTAATTTAATTTAATTTTTGAGACAGAGTCTTTTTTTTTTGTTTTTTTTTTTAGATAGAGTCTTATTATGTCCCCTTCAGTAGAGTGCTGTGGCGTCACAGCTCCCAGCAACCTCAGACTCTTGGGCTTAAGTGATTCTCTTGTCTTCGCCTCCCAAGTAGCTGGGACTGCAGGTGCCCGCCACAACGCTGACTTTTTTGACTTGTTGTAGTTGTCATTGTTGTTTAGTAGGGCCCAGCTGGGTTCGAACCTGCCAGCTTCAGTGTGTGTGGCTGGCGCCCTAACCATTGAGCTTCAGGCACTAAGCCTACTCTTAAGATTTTCAAAGCATCAATTCCCTGTCAACTAGCTTCCAGGGTTGCTGCTGACAGCTTGAGAAATGCTTCTTTTCTCCTTTTAAAAAATACTATCTCAGGCTCAGCTCCTGTAGCTCAGCAGCTAGGGTGCCAGCCACATACACTGGAGCTGGTGGGTTCGAATCCAGCCTGGGCCTGCCAAACAATGACAACTACAACTAAAAAATAAAACAACAAAAAACAGCTGGGCATTGTGGCGGGTGCCTGTGTAGTCCCAGTTACTTGGGAGGTTGAGGCAAGAGAATTGCCTAAGCCCAAAGAGTTGGAGGTTGCTGTGAGCTGTGATGCCATGGCACTATACCCAAGCCGACAACTTGAGACTCTGTCTCCGAAAAAAGTAAATGCTACCTTAACAGAATTACCATTCTTTTCTTTTTGAGACAGAGTCTTACTTTATCATCCTTGGTAGAGTGCAATGGCGTTATAGCTCACAGCAACTTCAAACTCTTGAGGTCAACTTATTCTGTTGCCTCAGCCTCCTGAGTAGCTGGGACTACAGGTGCCTGCTACAATGCCTGGCTATTTTTAGAGACGGGGTCTCTGTCTGGCTCCAGGCTGGTCTTGAACTCCTGAGCTCAAGCAATACACCCACCTTGGCCTCCCAGAGTGCTAGGATCATATTGCGTGAGCCACCGCACCCATTCTTTTCTTTTTAAAAATTAATATGTAAAACAGGAATCAAGATAATATAACAAAAGCTCATATACATACTGTTTATTTCAACAAATCCAAACATTTGCCATTTGTACTTCATCTTGCTTTCCTTCTGTTCTTCCCCTTTTCTGTTTAAAAAAGTATCTATTGATCCTGCTAAAACCTATCTGCCCTTTCCGATGTCATTAGAATTATTTATTTTGTTGTATTTTTTTTTACTTATTCAGGTTGCCTTGGGTTTAGGGGAGTCTATTTAATTTTTTTTTTTTTTTTGAGACAGGCTCTTGCTCTCTTTCAAGGCTAGAGTGCAGTGGTGCGATCATACTCACTGCAACCTCAAACTTCTGGGCTTTAGTGATCTTTTTAACTCACCCTCCCGGGATTCTTAGAGTACATACAGGTGCCACTACTCCAATTTTTTATTTCTTGTGGAGATGGGGCCTGTTGTTCAAGGCTGGTCTTGAATTCCTGGCCTCAAGCAGTCCTCCTGCCTTAGCCTCCCCAAATGCTGAGATTATAGGCATGAGCCACCACGCCCACCCCCCTCACCCTTGTTTTAATACTTGTACTAGATATGATAAAACCATAATATTATTTGCATGTTTTAAAATTTTACACATGGGTTGGGTGCAGTGGCCTGTAATCCTGCCACTCTGGGAGACCGAGGTGGGTGGATTACCTGAGCTCATGGGTTCGAGACCAGCCTCAGTTAGCGCAACAAGACCCCGTCTCTAAAAATAGCCGGGCCTTGTGCCTGGTGCCTAAAGCCTTGTGCCCTTGGGAGGCTGAGGCAGGATAATCACTTGAGTCAAGTTTGAGGTTGCTGTGAACTATGTCACAGCACTCTACTGAGTGCGACAAAGCAAGACTCTGTCTTAAAAAAATCAAAAAAATTGGCTCGGCACGTGTGGCTCAACGGGCTAAGGTGCCAGCCACATACACCTGAGCTGGCAGGTTCGAATCCGGCCCAGCCCCGCCAAACAACAGTGATGGCTGCAACCAAAAAATGGCTGGGCTTTGTGGCGGGTGCCTGTAGTCCCAGCTACTTGAGAGGCGGAGGCAGGAAACTCGCTTAAGCCCAGGAATTGGAGGTTGCTGTGAGCTGTGACGCCATGGCACTCTATCCAAGGGGACAGCTTGAGGCTCTGTCTCAAAAAAAAAAAAAAAGTCAAAAAAATTTTACACATATAATCATACCATTACACATATAATCATACCAGTCTCTATTTTAAAAAATTTTGTATTTTTGAGATGTATTTATTTTGGTACTTGTGGCTCTGGTTTGTTCACTTTTTCACTAGGGTATTGTATCCCATTGTAAGACTGTACTAAAAAATTTAATTCTAAATAGCTTAAAACATATAAAGTAGGCTTGGCACCTGTAGCTCAAGCAGCTAAGGCGCCAGCCACATACACCAGAGCTGGCGGGTTCAAATCCTGCCTGGGCCTGCCAAACAATGACAACTACAACCAAAAAATAGCTAGGCTTTGTGGTGGGCACCTGTAGTACCAGTTACTTGGGAGGCTGAGGCAAGAGAATCACTTAAGCCCAGGAGTTAGAGGTTGCTGTGAGCTGTGACACAACAGCACTCTACCCAGGGCTCTGGGACAGAGCTTGAGGCTCTGTCTCAAAAAAAACCCAAAAAACATATAAAGTAGCTTTGGAATGGAGTATAAGTAAGGAATTTGTTTATTTCAGAATATTTCTTTTTTCCTTTTTCTTTCTGTAAACACTATCTAAAGGAAATAGAATATTTCTTTATATTCGGTTTAACAATTTCCATTTTCAGAAATTAAACATATAGTTAGTTCACTTCATATGGAGGCGTAATTGAAGTCAGCTATTACTGGGGTCCCTGTCCTCATGACTAGGTAGGATGAAAGTAATGGGTGACCTTGGTTTCAGGGGCAGATGATCAGGAGCCAGATGCATTTCTCAGTCCTAGTGAGAAGACCTGGTGTCTGTGTGCACTGAGGAAGACCCATGCCCTCAGATTAGTAGCTCAGTTCCAAAGAGAACATGGAAGACATTCTGACCTTTGTGGAATGAGAAGGGACATAAGACTGTCAGTCACTTGCTGGTATAAATTCTCGTCTAACCTGAGCTTTCTTTGGCCACTGAGTCCACAGAGTTTCCTTTATTGTGATGGTAATTTTAAAATGGTGAAATTTATTATTCCTCACTTTATTCTTTTTTTTTGCCCGGGGCCAGGTTTGAACCTGCCACCTCCGTTATTTGGGGCTGGTGCCCTACTCACTGAGCCACAGGCACTTTATTCTTAGTGAGAAACTTTTTCTGAACAAATTGAGATACAGCATGATCTAGAATTACGTTAAGTGTGATGTGAGGAATGCTGTATTTGTAATCAAACTTAGCTTTCCCATAGTGACCAAGAACTACAAATACTGAAGAGCTGTGGGGATGCTCGGTTATTTACTCACTCACTCTTACAGCGTACCCTTTAAGGAATACCTGTTACATGCTAGACATTGGGGATAGAACGATGAATAAGATGGTTGCTCTTGTCAAAGACACTCATGATCTAGGAGAAGATGCAGGCCAATAAATACCTCTTGCAGAAAATGAGAAACTTTAAATGTGACTCCTTTGGAATTGGGAGCTCTTTCACTTGACACAGTAATCCAGATGTGTCCCCATTACTTCCGTAAGTGTAGATCGTGCATGGTCATTGCCTGAACCACTTTCTCCCCTTGTTAGCACATTTAAACCGTCCAGTCTCTATATTTCTTCATCGTCATTGTTTTAGTTGTACAGAGCTTTATTTTCAGACTATTTGTTAATAATCTATTCAAATTTTTGTTTTTGTGTTGGCTAAGACATGTTTTAGACCTATTTTCCCCCTCATAACTTTATATCTGATGTTTACTGTATTTAAAATAAAGAGAGATGTGATTTTCTTTAGTAAGTTTGTAGTTTTTTACATGTCACAAAAAGGATGATTATTTTGGCTTTTTTTTTTCACTTTTTACAGGTTCTCTTGTGGAAATGCAGGTTTAAGGGCAAGTTATCTACCAAATTAGAAGATGGGATCAAACAGCAGCAGAATCAGTGATCTTCCTAAAAATGAATATTTAAAGAAGTTATCAGGCACAGAGTCTGTCTCTGAGAATGACCCGTTCTGGAATCAGCTTCTCTCATTTTCTTTCCCTGCACCAACTAGCAGCACCGA